>BQNB010167174.1:1693-14031 GCA_026074375.1 Tanacetum coccineum
GTTTATTAAGCTGGTGGGAGCAAAAAGCCACAATTAACCTCTATGAGCTCTAAAGAGATCTAACTACTCCACGCTTAGCATCTAACTTATATTAAACTCTATCATTTTTCGTTCTTCGCAAATTTAAAAATCTTTAATAAAAAAATCCGTGAATGCTTAGTCTAATAAAATCAAGCTTTGCATATTTAAAGTCTATTACGGAAACTTACAAACTCTTGGCTTTTTCAAGTTTGAATTCGCGTTTTAAAGCTTCTTGTATAAAATACTAGCAAAAGCTTTCATTTATATAGGTTAAAGGGCAAGCTAGAGCGCAACATGCTCGATCAAGTCAAAATTTATCCTTATTCTCACCATCGAAAAGTCAAAAATTCGTGTCAAAACACTTATTTTATTTTTGAAATTTTCTTATTTTTGGCATAAAATCAAATATTTTTGGTATTTTTGGTTGCAAAACAGGGTTACGTGAAGACAAGGTAAATGCAAGTAAGATCAAATCGATAGATACCCCCCCCATACTAGAACTAAACATTGTCCTCAATGTTTAAAGGGTCTCTACGTAAATCTAAAGCCGTTTATTAATTATGCTAATAGATAAACGTTAGTCAATATGATCTTAGGATATCCGATTCCCATATATAAGCATGCTAAGGATTGAAACTCGAGTGGACGATGGACAAAACTACGAGCACGAGAGTCTTCAAAATTCGAGGCAATCCTGAACATAAAACACAAGCCACGAAACACAAGAAAGGAAGAGGCGAGCCTCCTCGCGTCACACTTATTAGAAAATAGAAAAAGAAGATAGAAACACGGGTTGCCTCCCGAGAAGCGCTTGTTTTTGTTAACCGAGTCACGAGCCTGACTCGACCCTGAATTTAGTGGTCCATAGGGAAGGTTTGGAGATCCGGGACAACCATAGGTGGTATGTCCCCTCCAAAATAATGTTTGAGTCTATGACCGTTCACCTTGAAGTTTGGTCTGTCGGTTTGAGATAACTCGACGGTACCATAAGGGAAAACTTGAGTAACGGTGAACGGTCCGGTCCAACGGGTTTTGAGCTTGCCCGAGAAAATCTTTAATCGAGAATTGAAGAGAAGAACTCGATCACCAACGTTGAAAACGCGGTTCTTAATCTTGGAGTCATGAATCTTCTTCGTTTTCTCTTTGTAGATTAAAGAGTTCTCGTAAGCTTGATCAAGAAGTTCATTAAGTTCATTCATTTTAACTTTTTGGTGATTGATCGGTTGAGATTACACTAAATATATATATAATATATATTAAAATATAAAATATATAAAGGAGTGTAAAAACAGCAGAGTCAATGATACCGAGAAGTAGTATAGAGTTTTCCCGGGTCGTAAATCCCCAACGAGGCTGGAATGGTAAATCGATACGAATGAATTGATGATTTGAATTGAGAAACAATTGATTTTGATTTTTAATTAGATAAACTAAAATTAATTAAAGAAAACTAAAATTATTCTACGGGAAGCAAGCAATGGAAATTGGGAACCTTAATTAAAACTACGGGGAGCAGAAATAGTTATACGGATAAATCCTAAACTACGGGGGCATAAATAATGGCAATGGAAATCCTAAGAAATCTACGGGGAACGTAATTAGGCTAAAAATACTTAACTAAAATAATTAAAACTATTAAACTAAATTAAACATGCAATTATAGGACTACGGGAATGAAATCGCATGCTAAAACTAAAAAATTTACAAAAATAATAGTCCTAAATTAATTTTACATATTTAATAAATCAAAAATATTCTAACTTAAAAGAAAATGTAAAAATTTTCAAAAACGGAGTTCGAAAACGAACAAAACGGTAAGAAACGAAAAATCCGGGCTCGTAAACGGGCCCGGAACTGAAATTTGGGCAAAAATCACCCTACACAAGTTTTATTAATTTTCCTACAAACTATTTGATTAAAGAAATTTTTCTAAAAAAAAGAAAAATATTTTTTTGTTAATTTTTGTATTTTTTATGAATTTTCTAAGATTAAAAAACTATTAAAAACTAATTAAATATAAAAAAGTCAGAAACTTAACTATAAAAAAATCTGAAAAATCAATTTTAAATAAAGAATAGTGAGAAATCAAAAATATAAAAAGCCCTAAAAGTTTCTGTAGCAATTTATAACTAATTTAAACTATGTAAATCCTAATATATTTTAATAATAAAATTAAATAACTACCTATATGTTACTAAGGGAACTAACAGTGAAAGGACAAAAGGACTGACGGGGTAACAGGCTAACTAACCACAGGGACTAACTGTGTTAACTAGAAAAGAAGAAATTACAAAAATGGTCCCTGAAGTGGACCCCGATTGCAAACTTGGTCCAAATGGCTTATTAGCCAAAAGTCAAAGAAGCAAAGTTGTAGATGGGCTTTAGCTTATCATTTTCTAAAAAAGGGGCAAGTGCTGATTTTAACTCAATAAGCCAGAAAAGTGGGCTGTTTTTGACAGAAAGCCAAATAAGCTTAAAAAGCTTATTTATCTTTTTCTTTGAGCTTAAGAGCTCAAAATAGTTGAAAGTGAATTTAACTAAAACAAGGACTATAGCTATGTCTACTATTTTAACTAAACCTAATAAGCATATAGCCCTAAATTAAGCTAAAAGAAATAAGCTAAAGTTGACCCCTTTAAAGAAAAGCAGAAAATCACCTATTTTGGCAGCTAAAATAGCACCCTAGAGCCTAACTAAGCTACACTATTTTGGGGGCTCTAAAGGGGGGGGCCTAATGGGCTATACTAAAAACTAAAAGAAAAACTAGTGGCTTAATTTCAAAATAAGCAGTAAAGGGTGCTGAATATGGTTTTCAGACCAGGGGTGAAACAACAGAGTGGCTAGGGGCTTATTTTGGGGTTATGAATAGCTCTTATGAGCTTATTTTTCAAATCAAACAAACAGATTTACTAGGGTGAACACAATGAGCTTATTTTCAAAACTTGGGAGCCTAAAAATCACTAAAAGCTGCTGAATTTTGTGGCTTAAAAAGGAGGAGTTTAACAAAAATTTGTAAAGCCAACTTTTGACTTAAACTTGGTCAAATAAAAAGGACAGAACTTAAGGATTGTATACCTCGGGGGTGTTAAGAGAGGGAGGAGTTTTAAAAAAAGCGTTTTTGTGCTTAAGTGAGCTCAAAAAATAGGGTGCTTAAGCTGTATAAGCAGGCTTAAGCATTAGGCTTATTTTTTTCTTTGAAATTTGACAAAAAGGTATAATATGTTCACAAAATCAATTTTATACTAAAAGTCATGAATTTTTTGGTTTAAATTAGCACACACACTCCAGCTAAATATGCTGAGTGCTTGGGACCCATCCACAAACCAAAATGACCCATTTTGGCTTTTACCCAAAACCCCTTTAAGTAAGTCAAATAAAATCTATTGACTTGATTATCCTAAGAATAACAAGGCAGATTGTTAATAGTGATTATTAGGGTAGAATAAGAGTATAACACAAGTTTTTTGGATTAACAAAGAATTAAAAAGTCGAATAATATTGAAAGTAACAAGAAACTCAACATAAACTTTAAAACTTGAATTAGAATGTTAAAAACAGTACCATACACTTGAAAAGAAAGCTGGAAATCAAAATTACAAGTTGATTAAAATTTAAATAAAAATAAGCTAAGAAAAAAACTAGTGTGGTGTTCGGCTTGTGTTTTCTTGATTATATAGAAGTCCAAGGTCTTCTTTCTTCTTCTTGCTGTGTTTCTTGTGTGAGTGTATGCTACTAAACAATCCTAGCCCCTTGATTTGGGTTTGTGTCTTAATGACATATTTCAGCCATTGATGGAGTCTGGAATAGTGGGATTGCCAACCTGGACCAAATAAAGGTTTAGTGGGGTGTGGGAAAGGGGTTATCTGGTAAGGTGAGTTGGGTAAAGAAGATGTGGTTAACTCGTGATGGTGGGGGGTTTAGGGAGGGTGGCGGACAAAAACTTGAGGGTGAGCGGTTATTGGTTAACAGTTTGAAAGTTGTCATTTCGTCCCAGGTAAGAACCCCCCATGTTTCTTTCATTGTCCATTCTTTTTATCCTTTTATCTTTGTTATACCGAGTTTGGGAATTATGGGCATAAACAGCCTTGCGTTTAAAAAACAAAGAATTAAAGAAAGAATAAGCTATTGGCAGTTTAAACCCTTGTGTTTTATAAAGAGATAGAAGTTTTAGAAACTTGCAAATTCAGTCCCTCTGATTGTTTAAACCATTTTTCTTTTATATAACCATTTTTAAAAGTGACAATTTTAGTCCCTAAGGTTTATAAAAAGAGGGAATTGGGCCAGAAATGGGCTTGGGTTATGGTATTGGGCTTGGGTTTGTGTATTGGGCCCAATTGGGTTTCGTTGGGCCTCAAGAAGTTTGATGGGCTTGTTATTGGGCCCTGTTTAGGTTTAGGCTTATTGTTATAGGGCTTTTTAATGCCCAATAAGTGTTTGCGGTGGGTTTTTTTTTTTTTATGGGTACAATGGCTGAGATGCTTGTTCAAGGGCTAGGATCGGGCTTCAAAGTCTTCATAGTCTCTGTCTTTGCACACAAATGGGCTGTTGTCATTGATTTGAGTGGCCCATTTGGTTTCACAGTCTTCCTTAATATTACTATTGGGCTTTTCCCGGTTCCCCCATCAGATGGGTTGGATTGCACCCACTTAGTATTCTTCAATTACGGCTCCGGTTTTGACTGTTAATTTGTTGAGTTGACTTTGATTTTGACTTTTCTGGTCTTTGGCTTTGATTTGGCTTTGTCCTTTACAGCTTTTCCATTCCGTGTCTGGTTTGTGCTTTTTATTTGTGTTTTGGCTTTGTTTTTCGTCTTTTCTTGGTTATCCGTTTGACAATACATTTAGCAAAAATAGGTATCTTTGGCATTTTAAGTCCGTTTGGTTATTTCTAGACTTGTTTATTAAAGGTAAATAGGTATGTGTATTTTAAGCACATACCAAGATCCCCCTTAACTGAAGGTATTGCCGTGTTCCTCACGCAATGCTATGAAGTAAGCATTTATACGAAAACTAAGATTTGACCCCTCCGACTAAGTTAAACTTTGAAAAGTAGAAAGTGTTTGTCAAAGGAAAAATCAATAGCTTCGTCAAATCCGATTAACACTCATTATTTTGTATGTACATTGACTTACTTAATAATTATTTTTTTTTGGATTTTTGAATGTTGTCTTTTTATTTAACTCACAATGGACATAGAGTGAGAACACGTCATAGATATGATTACGATGTCTGACTGAAAAAATTTCATTCGTCCGATTTTTTCATAGTATTAAGCCAAGCAATTAAACGCGATCATTGTCGATAATACGTTTAGGTGGTAAAGCCCTATACCTTATGACTTGTGAACTTTTGAACTCCCGACATGGATAAATGGATTACGTGTGTGTGGCTCGATTTTACTAACGCATATGATCAACTTATTTCTCTATAGTCACAAAATGGATCGTGAGCTTCAAAGCAACATTTTATAAGACTTAGCATCTGATTTTATAGAACTTAAAATTTTTTTTTTTTTTTTTTTTTTTTTGGTTTTTGTTTTTTTAGTTCTTAAGCTCGGAATGCTGTTGCTTAGTATTGACACACCTACCTAGGCTCGTTCCCCTAGTAGATATCACAACAAGTTCGGTGTTCTTAGTTTGAAAACCCACCCGTTGCTAGCGTAGTGGCGAACTTCACATCAACCTTCTTTCCTATATGGCTAAGGATTAGTGTCTTAGTTGAACCCGTCACCTAGCGACCTGTTTCACGAGGTGTGGGGTTCAAACTAAGACATCTTGGCTTCTAGGTGACTGGAGTTTTTTTCTGTGTTCGTGTATATCTCTACTGGGAAGAAATGAAAAGTTAGGTGATGGGTTCAAACTAAGACAACAAATCCCTTACCATATTAGGAATGAAGGTGTTTTTGACTGGCTGTTTTCCTCAACTACGCGTAAGCAACGAGGTGGGTTTTCAAGATATGAACACCTGGACGTTGGTTGGTGATATCTACTCGGGAACGAAGCCTAGGTAGGTGTTCAAACCTAGAGCAACGCATTTCCTAGCTTTCAAGAACTAAAAAAAAAAATAAAAAAAACAAAAAAAAAAAAAAAAGAAATTTGAGTTCTATAAAATCAATTGGCAAAGTCTTATAAATTGTAGCTTTGGTAGTCACGATTCTTTTGTGACTATGAGAATAAGTTGATCTATGGTTGAGTAAATCGAGCACACACGCCGTAATCAATTTATTCCCATGTCGGGAGTCAAAAGTTCACAGTTATAAGTATGAGGCTTTACACTAAACTTATTATCGACAATGATCTCGTTTATTGCTTGGCTTATATACTAGTGAAAAAATCTGGGGAGATGAAATTTTCCGGTCAGACTCGTAGATCATTATATGGACGTTTCTCACTCTATGATCCATTGTGAGTTAAATAAGAAGCAAACAATCAAAAATCCAAAAAAAAATCCTTAATTATTAGAGTAGTCAATGTAATACAAAATAATGGTATGTATCGGATTTTGGTCGAAGCTATTGAATTCGTTCCTTTGACAAAACACTTTGCTACTTTCAAAGTTATTAGGTCGGATGGGTGGGTCAAGAGTCTTAGTTTTCGTAAATGTTACTTTCATAGCCATTGCTGTTGAGGACACGGCAATACCTTAGTATGGGGGATTTTGGTATGTGCTTAAATACACCTACTTTGATATCTTTAAAAAAAGCTGAAGTATAAACCAAAAACGGACTTTAAAAATGCCAAGTTACGTTGTTTTGCTAAAATGTATTGTGCAGGAACGGATAACCAAGAAAAGGACGAAAAACAAAGCCAAAACGACAAAACCAGGCACGGAATGGAAAAGCTGTGAAGGACAAGCAATAATACAAAGCCAAAGCCAGATAAAGTCAAAAGCAAAGTCAACCAAACAAATTAACAGTCCAAAACCGAGCGTAATTGAGAATACTATTGTGCAATCTCACCATTGATGGCCCGAAAGCCAATAGTCTATTAATGAAGACTGTGAAGACCAATGGGCCCTCAATCCATGACAACAGCTCCATTTGTGTGCAATTGACAGAGACTATGAAAAAGACTTTGAAGGCACCGAGTGTATCTTAGCCCATTTGACACATGCACAATCTCGGAGCATTGTACACACAAAAACCCACCCAAACCTTATTTTGGGCCTTTAAAAAAGCCAATAAAATAGCCTAACTAATGGGGCCGAATACAAGCCCAAAATCCGTATTGGGGCCCAAATAAACCCAATTGGGCCCAATACACAAACCCAAGCCCAATACATAACCCAAGCCCATTTCTGGCCCAATTCCCTCTTTTTATAAACCTTAGGGACTAAAATTGTCACTTTTAAAAATGGTTATATAAAAGAAAAATGGTTTAAACAATCAGAGGGACTGAATTTATGCAAGTTTCTAAAACTTCTATCTCTTTATAAACACAGGTTTAAACTGCCTATGCTTAGTCTTTCTTTAATTCTTTGTTTTTTAAACCAAGGGCTGGTTTCTTGCCCATTCCCAAAATCGTTTATACCCAAAACTATAAAGATAAGCAGGATAAAAAGAAAAAGAATGGAAATGAAAGAAACATAGGTGGTTTTCTTTGGGCAAATGAAACTTTCAAACATGTTAACCCAATAACGCTCACCTCAAAGTTTTTTCCCGCCAACTCCCTAGAACCCCCCACCATCACGAGTTAACACTCCTTCTTTTACCCAACCCATCCTTTACCCAGATAAACCCTTTCCCACACCCACCTACCTTTAATTTGGCGGTCAGGTGATGCAATCCCACTATTACCGAGATCCATCAATGCTGAAATTGGTCATTAGAGCACAAACCCAAATCAAAGGGCTAGGATTTGGTTTAGAGAGGCTTCACCACTCTCATAATAACAAACAAGAGAAGCAAGAAGACTTGAGACTTCTATATAAACAAGAAAACACACAGAAGAGGAGACTCGTTTTTTTTTTTCTTAGCTTAATTTTTATTTAAATTTTTAATCAAGGTAATTTTGATTTCAAGCTTTCTTTTCAAGGTGTATTGTACTGTTTTAAATAAATTCTAATTCAAGTTTTAAAGTTTATGTTGATGTTCTTGTTACTTTCAATATTATTTCACTTTTAATTCTTTGTTATATACAAAAATACTTGTGTGTTACTTGACTTTTATTCAACCCTATATCACTATTAACAATCTGCATTGTTATTCTTTAGTATATCAGAGTCAAAGAGTTAATTTGATCTTACTTAAAGGGGTGTTTGTAAAAAAGCCCAAAATGGGTCATTTTGGTTGTGTATGGGTCACAAAGCATCAGCCATTTTAGGCTGAAGTGTGTGTGCATAATTTAAAACCAAAAAAATTATGACTTTTCGTATAAAATTGGGTTGGGATTTTTGTGAACATTTTACTTTTTGTCAAAATTTCAAAAGATGAAAAAAATAGCCTTAATGTCCTTAATGCTGCTTTATACAGCATTAAGCATCCTTTATTTTTGAGCTCACTTTAAGGATCACAAACCCTTTTTTAAAACCCTTTAAGTTCTGTCCTTTTTATTTGACCACAGTTAAAAGTCAAAAGTTCGGCATTTACAAAATTTTTTTAGAACCCTCCCTTTTAAGCCACAAAATTCAGCAGCTTTTAGTGTTTTTTTAGGCTCCCAAGTTTTGAAAATAAGCTCATTGTTCACCCTTGTAAAATCTTTTTGTTGGTTGATTTTGAAAATCTAAGCTAATAAAGAGCTTTATATTCCATAAGCCAGAAATAAGCCCCTAGCCACTGCTGTTGTTTCTCCCTGGTGTGAAACCAATATTTCAGCACCCTTTAACTTGCTTATTTTGCATTATTTAGTCACTAAAATCTTTTTTTAAAACACTTTGGTTCTGCCCTCTTTACTTTGACAAATTAAGTCAAAGTGTGGCTTTGCAATTTTTTTGAAAACCTTGACCTTTGAGCTTAAAAATCAGCAGGATCTAGTGATCCTTAAGCCCTCTTATTTTGGAAATAAGCTCATTGACCACCACTCTAAATCTGTTTGGACTTGGTTTGGGGTAAAAAGCACTCTTGTGCTTATTTTAATAAGCCAAAAACTCCCTCATACCCACTGCTTAAAGTCCCCTGGTGCTGAGCACCATCATTCAGCCACCTTTATCTAGCTTATTTTGCATTAGACTCCTAGAACTTTTTGCTTTTTAGTGTAGCTTATTAGTTGCTTTTTAAGTCCCCAAAATTATTCAGCTTAATTCCCTTTCTAACTTAGCTTAATTTAGGCTTGAAAACCCCCAATTTCTGTCTTTTATAAAAATCTGTCCATATAGCTTATTACTCTCTCAGCTTATTTTAGGGCTTATTGTAATCAATTTTAGTTAAAATAGGTAGATTTAGCTTAGCACTTTTAGATAAATCAAAATTTAGCTTAATTAAACCCTTTTAGCTTATAGAAAAAATGCAATAAGCTTTTTAAGCTTATTAGCATTCTGTCAACCAAAAGCTCACTTTTCTGGCTTATTAAGTTAGATTCAGCACTTGTCTCTTTTATAGAAAATGTTCCCCATAAGCCCCTTAACAACTTTGCTTCTTTGACTTTTGCCTAATAAGCCCTTTGGACTCAGTTTGCACATCGGGCCCCATTTCAGGGACCAATTATGTAATTTTTCTTTTTGTTGGTTAACACTGTTAGTTCTTGAGGTTAGTAGGTAATTGCTTCGTTAGTCCTTGTGTCCTTTCACTGTTAGTCCCTTAGGTTAACCACAGTTAGTTTTATTTAATTTAAATAATTAAATTAGGTTAAATTTTAATTAGCTTAATTACTTTTAATTGCTACAGTAACTTTTGGGCATTTTTACATTTTCTTTTAAGTTAGAATATTTTTAATTTATTTAAATTTTAAAATTAATTTTATGACTTTATTTTTGTAATTTTTAGTTTTAGCTTGCGATTTAATTCCCGGTAGTCTATAATTGCATGTTTAATTTAGTTTAATAGTTTTAATTATTTTAGTTAAGTATTTTTAGCCTAATTACGTTCCCCGTAGATTTCTTAGGATTTCATTGGCCATTATTTATGCTCCCGTAGTTTAGGATTTCCGTATAACTATTTTTGTTCCCCGTAGTATATTTAAGATTCCCATTTTCCACTGCTTGTTTCCTGTAGAATAATTTTAGTTTTCTTTAATTAATTTTAGCTTATCTAGTTAAAAATCAAAATCAATTGTTTCTCAATTCAAATCATCAATTCATTCGTATCGATTTACCATTCCAGCCTCGTTGGGGATTTACGACCCGGGAAAACTCTATACTACTTCTCGGTATCATTGACTCTGCTTTTAGACTATCCTTACTATATATTTGATATTTTATTATATTATATGTATTTTAAGGTATAGTCTGAGCCGGATCAGTTGGACCCATTACTTACGGACTTTGTGTCTGTCCGATGAGTCACTCGTCATTTCGTTAGAAGAAATTCAAGCTGACGACAAACTGCATTTCGTGGAAGAGCCCATGGAAATTATGTACCAAGAGGTCAAGCGGTTAAAGTAAAGCCGCATCCTAATTGTTAAGGATCGATGGAACTCTAGAAGAGGTCCAGAGTTACATGGGAGCGTGAAGATCAATTCCACCGCAAGTATCCGCACCTCTTCACCAACACCACTCCAGAAGGCAACTCAAACTGAATTTCGGGACGAAATTCTTTTAACACGGGGAGACTGTGATAATCTATATTTTTAGGTCATTTTACGTCAATAAACTCAAAACTATTTTGAACCTTTATGGGTTTACTTTTGTGTGTAACCATTAAGTTAAATCGGGTAACCTGAAAAAACAACATTAAATGTATACCAGCAATAGAATAAACTAAGCCTACATGAAACGCATGTGATATAACTATTTATGCAAGTTTTATAAGGTAGTATACATTTTTTTACACAGTTTTCGTGAAATGTTACGATTTCATTTTACGTACTGCTGCATATAACTGCCATTCACATTTTCAATTTATTATATATATACATACATACATACATACATATATATACATACATACATACAGATATATATATATATATATATATATATATATATATATATATATATATATATATATATATATATATATATATACATCATATTACCAAAATTTAAACACAACTTTCCCTTTGTTTTTGTCTTAGCCGTCCCCTTGATATTTAGAGAAAAGGCAACCATTATGGTATGGGATATGATACCACACCTTATAAGGCAAGATTTCTTCCTAAGTAAACATGTGACCTTGCTATAACTCACAAGACCATACCAACCCTTTTTCTTGGGTCTAGGGACACGGCAAGAACAATGCTCAAGGAACTCACAAGCCACTTTGGTTAAATTGTTACTATGCAAGGCAAAATTAGATTTAAACATTTCCTTTAATACCATTATAAAGATGAGTTGTAGCTACACTTATTTCTCATAAAGAAAAAAAATCAAACACACTCTCTTTCTCTCCTTTACATCTTACGGCAGCAGCAAGAGCACCAAAGCAAGGGTTTAAAACTTGGTTAAGTGTTTCTAAAGAAGAATAGGTTTAAAAAGGTACAAAGCTTAAGGTTTCTCTAGGGTTTTTTGAAGGTTTTGGGTTAATTTCGCGACTCATTTGTGTTCATCTTCCTTCCAAGCCATTGTAAGCATGTTCTTATATGTCACATTAAGCATACAGGTCATTATTGCAATTATTTTTGATGAGGTGTCATTTTATACACTTTTGGGGGTCATTTAACCCCCTAAATCGTACATTTATGCCCAAAATAGGTACTTAATCGTTCCTTTTCAGGTATTTAGCATTTGGAAGGCATTTGGAGGAAATACACGTGACTTGGGCTCATTTAGAGAAGAAACGGATAAGACTACGGACCTACACCAACATCTCTCAAGATTATGTTCTCGGAGACGACGTCACAAGATATACGTGACGCCGTCATGATTCATCATACGACGGTGTCACAAGAATCCAGGACGGCGTCAGCTCGCATGACCCATCCCAAGATCTAGAATATTCTCTTTCATGACGGCGTTACGATTAAAACGCGACGCCGTCACAGCGATTTATCTATATATACAAACCCAAAATTAGGGTTTAAAGTGTGTAACTTTAGAGTAAAAAAGGGAGACGAACCATAGTTTGTTTGGCAGCTTATTAGGGCTTCAAAACCCTATTGTAACTCTTTCAATTAATGTTTTAATCAAGTAATATTATCTTAATCATTTAATATGTCTTGTTGTTTGATTATTTATTGTTCTTGCTTTATCTTTAACATGCTTGGCTAAACTCCTTATTGTGTTCAT
>BQNB010167177.1:5000-10143 GCA_026074375.1 Tanacetum coccineum
AATAAATAGTTTTTATGATCAATATACAGAATATTTCATGATTTATATATAAACTTCTTCTCTAATCATTGCAAATATTTTTTATTTTTTTGTTGTGAAAGACCGGGTTAACTTGACAGTCGAATCAGTAACCCGAAAGTACTTCGTATTGACATTAGCTTTTAGGTAACCTTTAATATCCAATAGTTACTATCACAACTTAAAATGTCCAAATAGTTAATCTATTAAGGGCCCGTTTGGTACGCATGTGGGTTTAGGATTAGGATTTGGATTTGAATTTATATTTGGTTTAGGATTTGGGTTTAGATTTAATATAAGAGAAAGAAAATATAAAAGTTGTTTGATTTAAGTATTAGAATATAATTAGATTTAAGATTTATGATTATTTAAATATTATATATATGTATATAAAAATTGGTGATGGGTATAGTTATTTGTGAATGTGAGTTAGGCGACAAAAAAATTTGAGAAAAGAAAGAATAAAAAAAGGAAATAAAATATGAAAGAGAGAGAGAAAAGTAATGAGAGGATTTGTGTATCCCCAACTTCAAGGGTGTGAGCCCAAAATTTAACTATTTTTTTACAAGTTTTTAAAGTGGCAACAACTATATTATCGGGTGTTTATTACCCAACTAGCTCATTAGTTTTAAATCAAATTTATGCTATGACGGAAAAATTAGACGAATTAAAAACCTCACATAGTCAAATGTTTAGAAGAATGGTTAAAGTTATAAAAAAAGAAATTTATAAAATATTTTGCTAATTTACCTTTGGTTTTTACTTGTTCCGCCGCACTTAATCCATGTTTAAATGTTGGAGGCGTAGAACTTTGAATAACAAGAATAATGAACAATTTAGACTTATCCTTTGGGTTAGACGCTAACAACCCCTAACCCTCAACTATATAAACATCCCAAATTTTTTATAATTAACGATAACTTTTAAAAAATTATTTGGAATTTTATGCAACAAAAATATGGTCAAGATACAAAACCCAATTGTTGATCAAATGCGGGCCGGATCATCCCGAATTGCAAGTGTCATTGAATATGAAACCTTATAAGAGTTTTTATTTGAAGACGCTTACAAAGCGTCAACGAACATCGGCCCCAACAAGCGCGTTGGGACAATATAATGGCTACAACCTTTTTTAATAACTTTAAGGGCCCGAAAGTTTTACTATAACGTTTGACATTTTGGCTGGTGGAAAGAAAGGGAAATCACCAATTTCCAATTTAATCCGCTATGGGCACGTGACTTATTAACGGCCCAAGCTTCGACGGTAGCTTCCGAAACGTCGCTTGTTCTATATAGCGTAGAATTAAAATCGGAAAGAAGTCCAGACTAACCCCCGAATCCGAAGGAAGTATGTGTATGTTTTTGAAAGATTATTGACGAGTAGATAGGTTACAACATGAAACTTCGTTTGGAAGGTCCGGAATATTAGAAGACGATGAAGAAACTATAGCAAGAAGAAGAAAGTCGAATTATAATATCGATATCACCTTCCGGAATACCGAATTAAGATGAAGTGAGTTGAAGACTTAGATATTGATCACGTAGAAGAAGAAGATTTTTTTTGGAAATTTAATGTATATGAGTATAAACTGGTGATGGCAATGCGAAGCTCGACATACTTGAGTACACTAATATTTTTCGTGGGTGATGTCAACAAGCCGAAGCTCGAAATGTATTAGTAATTTATATATTTTTAGTGTATAATTGAATGTTTAAAATAAAATTTATGTAGGCCCCCAAACTTTATATTCACATACTTGCTAATAAATAAATTATAGTTAGGAACGGGATTTTTGTGCCGAAATATAGGCATAGAACAGGCAGGATGCATAGAGTGGACACACTTTTGACAATGATAGAAACATCTCCGCTCCGGATCAAATTTCTCCTCGCAAATATCACAAAAGTAATCACCCTTGTATGGTTCTCAATTGGAAAGTAACTCAGCTTTAAAGGGTGTTTGTCGTACTTGTGTAAACCGGCCTTCCCAGATTTGTTTTGAACACAAACGACATTCATCATTGAGAAATCTTTTCGTAACTCTCGAAAGGAGGTGATCTGGGTGGGCCTTATGAGTGATGTTGTCAGGTATGAACGCACAACAGACATCAACATTGTATTTACATGTGACTAGTCATGCAAATCCAAACCGGTTTTTTAAAAAACCGGGCGAAAAAACCGTAACCGGTTTTTTTAAAAACCGGTTTTTTTTAACCGGTTCGGTTAAATATAACCGAACCGGTTAGACCGGTTTTCGGGTTTTTAATCATACCGGTTTTTTACCGGTTTTTTTATTTTTATTTATTTATTATTATTTTTTTTATAACCGTTAATAGTTTTTTTTTTAAAAACCGGTTTTAACCGGTTAAAAAAACCGGTCAACAAGGAAGTCAAACTAGCCGTTTCAATTTTTTTTTTAAAAACCGGTTTTAACCGGTTTTTTTTCTTTCAGGTTTTTTTGTAAAAAAATTCCACACGGCTACTCTAGCCGTTTTAAACCCTTTTTTATGAAGATACTTAGGGCAAGGCTTAGTACTAAAAATACATGTAATGTTGGGGATGAAAACACATCGAAAAACCACTCACTAATCTCTATTTATCTCTCAAATCGTGATATAAATACTCAATTTCTCAAATCCCTCTATAATAGAAAACTCACAATCCACAACAAGCTCATAAAAATGCCTCCGTTTCTACGAGCCATGGCTCGAAAAATTTACACAAATGAAGAAGTTGTGCGAATTAGACCAACTACGAGAAAAGATTTTTTGGTCTAATTAGATATGTGTATTAATGGGATCGATGGGGTGGAAAAGGCGCGTTGCAAGAAATGTATGAAATTTTATATTATAACCCTCGGGTCCCCAACTCTACAACACTCCGGACTCATAAATCGTTGTAATGCCAGTTAGCAAAATGATAACGTCACAAGTACTAATTTTGGTGCTGATGGTCAAGTTTTTATATTATGATAAGATGAGAGTTCGACTTGATTTTTATGAAAGTTAATGTCATTCAACAAGCGCTTTTTTTTTTTTCCATTCAACCACTTCGACAACGTCAAGCTTACGAGATCATCGAGGCTACAAACGCGCGGTATCAACATGTAATTCCTACTACTCTTGAGAAGTGATCTTTTAAAGTTATTGGAAATAGGCTAAAAAAGAATCATTGATGGTTTTCGTGATTATAAATATGGTGTTTCTATAACTATGGATACTTGGACCGCACCACATGGTACGGCAAATTCTTATTTAGCCGTTACGATTGTATTTTTTTAGTATGTTTCCGGTGCAAATAAAAAGTTATGATTGTATTTGTTTAGTATGTTTCCGGTGTATTGTTTAATTAAATGTTTGATAATTAACAAGTTTATTAAATAAATGTTCGAAGTTTTAAATTCCGAAAAAAACCGAAACCGGTTATTAGGAAAACCGGTTTTTAAAAAACCGGTTTTCTAATAACCGAAAACCGGTTTTAACCGATTTTTTTGCACCACTAGCTAGAAGGAGGTCTTCAACCCATGTTCAAAAACATAATAAAATTTTTTTAACCGAAAACTATCCCTTAGCTAAACATATAGGTTAAACCCTAAATAGACATAATGGACTAAGGGGATGTTTGGGATTGCTTATTAAAAATAGATTATGTGTTTTGAAAACGCATAATCAGATAATCAGCTGTTAAAAAACGTGATTTTGAAATATAGTGTTTGGATTAAATTTTGTTGTTTGATATCGCAATAATCAAATAATTAGTTTTTGAGTGTTTGGCAAATCAGATTATTTCATGAGTTAACATGTAAAATTACCGAAAAGGACATTTTTATATTTTAATAATTAACACAAAATTAACGTTTCATTTTATATTTTATTTATCTACAAAAATTTAACACGCATAGTAACATTTTACAATATATACATCATATACAATTAGAGAGTATTAGAAAGATAAAAGCAAAATTCAGAGTCCTTTCTCATCACCTAACTCCTTTCTTCTTCATCCTTATCCACCCAAACATTTGTTCTCTTTATCTTCTTCATCCTTTATACTTTATTTTTTCAATCCATTTCAAAAAGTCTCATATATTTTCCTTAAAACTTAAAAGTACAGAAAATGGAAGTCACATCGTTGCTCTACAATTCGAGTTCTTACATATCGTAATCAAACATGCTCCAACGAACAGCTCCAAGAACAGTTTTCATCACTCACATGAATCTTCATCAAATATTTTGTTGAGATTGAAAGGTATCTGATAGAAAAGAACGATGTTTTTTTATGGCAGTTCGGTAATTTTTCAGTTGAAGGATAATGGCGTTTTCAAAAAGCAGGCGAGGAGCTGCTTTTTCGAAACCACGTTTTTAGAGTGTCAGAACGCAAATAAGTGATTTTCGTTTTGTGCTTACCAAACACTATCAAACAGATTATTGCGTTATGAAAACGCAATAATCAAATAATCTAGTTGTAAACGCACTCCCAAACACCCCTTTGGGTTTGCTTATTTAAAATAGATTATGCGTTTTGAAAACGGATACTCAGATAATCAGCTGTTACAAAACGTGATTTTGAAAAGTAGTGTTTGGTTTGATTATGTTGTTTGATATCGCAATAATCACATAATCAGATTTTTTAGCGTTTGACAAATGTTAGTATTTTGTCACTTAATAAGTAAAATTACAAAAATATACATTTGCATTACAGTTAAGGCTACATGAAAATAAAATAAAAGGGGTAATATAGACAATTATGCTTGCTTTTTGTGGGCCACATATGAAATCACTTTTTGCGTTTTGGAAAAGCGCATCATCTTTGAATTATACAAAATGACGTTTTGATGGTTTAGAAATGCATATAATCAATTATTTTAAAA
Source organism: Tanacetum coccineum (assembly GCA_026074375.1). Classification (NCBI taxonomy): domain Eukaryota; kingdom Viridiplantae; phylum Streptophyta; class Magnoliopsida; order Asterales; family Asteraceae; genus Tanacetum; species Tanacetum coccineum. Next base: position 9,889 of record BQNB010167177.1, read on the forward strand.
TGATTGCCAAACACCAATAGTTACTTATTCACGTTTTATAAACGTGATAATGAGATAATCCAATTCATAACGCAAATACAAACACCCCCTTAATCGGCAATGGGGGTGATGTGAATATTTTATTCATGGTGAATATTTTATTAAGCAATGCACATAATGGGTGATGTCAATATTTTATTCATGGTGAATATTTTATTAAGCAATGCACGCATCCCAATTTCTACTCTTTTATATAAGTAGTAATTAGAGTTTTAT
>BQNB010167178.1:0-14031 GCA_026074375.1 Tanacetum coccineum
AATTACTAATTAGTCCATTTCCAGCCCTATTTTTAGCCCATTTCCAGCCCACATGAACCTTATACTATTAAATTAAAAAAAAACATGCCTTCTTCATTCCCACCTACACACACACACACTATTCACACACATACACAAACGCATACACACACACAAAATAAACACACACATATACACACACACACTATAATACACAACACAAACATCTACCCACTTTTTAAAACGAAAAAAAGAAAAAAAAGAAAAAACGTTACTACGCACGTTGTTGGGTTAACTTCTAGCCCAACGCCGTTGGTTAAATGTCGAGGGCGGTGTGGTAACGCCGGCCAATGGCGGATCTTGAACATTTATTATTTAAACATATCAAAATTAATAAAAAAAGTAGACAATAACTTTTAGACGAAAAGAGTAATATTTACACTACTTGTCACAACCTTTGGGGGGCCGGGACCCTCCCCTGCCTCTATTAAGATCCGCCTCTGACCCCGACTACGCCGGTGCCAGCTAGGCATAACGCCGAGTTCGGCGTTACCGTACCTTGGGCTCTTAGGAGTAGCACCAACCTTATTGACTTATATCCATGCAGATATGAAACATACAAAATTAAGTAACCTTTATGTGATAATGTGTCAAAGTATACATAATAATACACACCAAAAGTTTTGTGTGAGTTTAACTATAAATATAAAATGACTTAATCTATACACTATTAGTGTTTATACTGCAAAAATCATATCCCTGTGGTTTGTACTTTTTGGTATAATATCTCTAAACCGATACTATTGCATTATTCATCCCTGAGCGCTGAAATATTCCGGGCAAAAATCATCCCTCACCACGAATTATGGAGGGTAATTATGTCATTTAAAACACACAGGGATGATTTTTGCCAAAATATGTTTAAACCAAGGGATGATTTTTGTAGTTTTACAAAAAAAACTAATATCACAATTATAATTATTTTTTACTTTTTTTTAATTAAATCATCACTTCATTATAATAATAGAATTTACAACAAATTAGAGGAGAGCGGAGATACTATCTAGGCCACTCTTTTGCGTCAAAGGTGATATTATTATTATTATTACTAGTTTTAATGCCCGTGCACGCACGGGGCTTAGACATTATGTTTTTTTTAAATATATGTATAATTTTTATTTTTTCTGTTTTATAAGTTATGTTATAGAGTATTATCGAAATCATATGAATATAATAGATTTATTAAATCTTTTATATATTATATGAACTTGAGGATAATTAGTAATTTTTTTCATTTAATTTATCTGTTTTCTGACTCGACATTATGAGCCGACTCAATACAGCGAAAACTAACCCTTTTAGGTAGCCCAAAGGCGGTTTAGTGAACTCCGAATGCCACAAGGGGATTAATTTTCTCCTCGTTATATTCGAACCATTGACCTCCATATAGTTGATATTGTATATGTTTAATGATTATAGTTAAATGAGTGTCTCAGCTATACTTAGGATTAATGGTCATACTTTATGTTAAAACATGTAAAATTTTAGCTAGTCAATCGAATTTAAAAGCATCAAGTTGAATTATCAAAAACGTCAATATTCATAGAATATAGAAAACTAAAAAAACTCAAATAATTATTATGTTTTGTTGCTTATATATGTTTTGTCAAAACCAAAAGATTTACTGATTGTAATCTTCTCAATACTTTAAAAATGGTAAAAAGAGTTTTACTCATTTTTTCCGTCACCAACACTTTTTTAGATATAAAAAGTGGCCTAGATTGTTGTATATTATAGGCATACACACATTTCAATGGAATAAAAAAAATTTGAAAAATTTTAATGTTAGAATTTTAGTACATATTAAACTAAAAGAAAAAAATGCAATTTTTTCGAACTTTTCATTAATAGACTATAATCAATTTTTCTTTATTTAGGATATTTTTATGTGCTTTGGTGTTTTTTCTATTTGTTTTACACATATAATTTCCGCCGCTAAATCAAAAAGTCTCCAAAAGTTTTCAGGTTAGATTGTGTACTGTGATTATATAATGTTAACTATTTGTTTGGAAGTAATAAACATTGTTTACGTTTGTTGTATTTTAAATATAAAAGTCTAGGGGAATATGTATAAGGGGTGATTTGTTTTATTTTTTAAAGTTATAATAATATTTGTAAATTTATAAATTTACACTTAAATCCATATAATTTATTTGAAATTAAACCACTAAAGTTTTATTAATTACCTCATCTTTTTTCAAGTTTTTTTTCCACAAATTTGACACATATATTTTTATGTGTTTTTTTTCTCATTATATTTATCCACGAAAAAAAATTCAATTTTGACCAAATTGATTTAATTTTGACTTTTTATTGACCAATCAGATCGTATGATTTTGCTTACGTGGCAAATTCAAGCGTTCTGTTTGGTCCAATTTTAGAATTCATAAGATTCAATTTGATAGAAAACTCCGAAATAATGTAATTCTTTTATTATATAAGCTAGAAAACAATTTTTCATTATTTATGATATTTTATGTGCTTTGGTGTTTTTCTATTTGATTTTACAATATAATTTCAGGCCGCTAATCAAAAGTCACCAGTAAGTTTTCGGGTAATTTTTGATGTGATTATATACTGTTAACTATTTGTTTGGAAGTAAAATTGTTTACGTTTGTTGTATTTTAAAATATAAAGTCTAGGGGAATAATGTTTAAGGGGTTATTTGTTTAATTTTTAAATTTATAATAAAATTTGTAAATTTATAAATTTACATTAACTCTATACAATTTATTTAAAATTAAAAAACCATAAGTTGTATTATTAATATTTATTTAATATAGAAAGAAAACTATAAAAAACTCAAATAATTATTATGTTTTGTGCATATAATATGTTTTGGTCAAACAAAGATTTACCGATTGTAAATCTTCAATACATATAAAAATGTAAAAAGAGTTTTACTCATTTTTTCCGTCACCAACACTTTTTTAAGATATAAAAGTGGCCTAGATTGTTGTATATGATTTATAGGCATACACACATGTCAATGGAATAAAAACTATTTGAAAATTTTTAATGTTAGAATTTTAGTACATATTAAACTAAAAGAAAAAAATGCAATTTTTTCGAACCTATCAATTAATAGCTAGAAAACAATTTTTCTTTATTTATGATATTTTATGTGCTTTGGTGTTTTTCTATTTGATTTTACAATATAATTTCAGGCCGCTAATCAAAAGTCACCAAAAAGTTTTCGGGTAGATTTGTGATGTGATTATATACTGTTAACTATTTGTTTGGAAGTAAAAAATTGTTTACGTTTGTTGTATTTTAAAATATAAAGTCTAGGGGAATAATGTTTAAGGGGTTATTTGTTATTTTTAAAGTTATAATAATAATTTGTAATTTATAAATTATCAACTTAACTCTATACAATTTATTTAAAATTAAAAACCACTAAAGTTTTATTAATTACCTCCTCTTTTTTCAAGTTTTTTTTTCCACAAATTTGACACATATATTTTTATGTGTTTTTTTTCTCATCATATTTATCCACGAAAAAAATTCAATTTTGACCAAAGTATTTTAATTTTGACTTTTTATTGACCAATCAGATCGCACGATTTTGCCTACGTGGCAAATTCAAGCGTTCTGATTGGTCCAATTTTAGAATTCATAAGATTCAATTTGATAGAAAACTCCGAAATAATGTAATTCTTTTATTATATAAGCTAGAAAACAATTTTTCTTTAATTTATGACTATTTTATGTGCCTTTGGTGTTTTTTCCTATTTGATTTTACAATATAATTTCAGGCGCTAATCAAAGGTCACACAAAAGTTCGGGTGGTAGATTTGTGATGTGATTATATACTGTTAACTATTTGTTTGGAAGTAAAAAATTATTTACGTTTGTTGTATTTTAAAATATAAAGTCTAGGGAAATAAAGTTTAAGGGGTTATTTGTTTATTTTTTAAAGTTATAATAAAATTTGAAAATTTATAAATTTACACTTAACTCTATACAATTTATTTAAAATTAAAAACCACTAAAGTTTTATTAATAATATTCATAGAATATAAAAAACTAAAAAAACTCAAATAATTATTATGTTTTGTGCATATAATTTGTTTTGGTCAAACAAAGATTTACCGATTGTAAATCTTCAATACATATAAAAATGTAAAAAGAGTTTTACTCATTTTTTCCGTCACCAACACTTTTTAAAGATATAAAGGTGGCCTAGATTTTTGTATATGATTTATAGGCATACACACATGTCAATGGAATAAAAATTATTTGAAAATTTTTAATGTTAGAATTTTAGTACATATTAAACTAAAAGAAAAAATGCAATTTTCGAAACCTATCATATAGCTAGAAAACTTTTTTTTTTCTTTTTAATGATATTTTATGTGCTTTGGTGTTTTTTCTTTTGATTTTACAATATAATTTCAGGCCGCCAATCAAAAGTCACCAAAAAGTTTTCGGGTAGATTTGTGATGTGATTGTATACTGTTAATTATTTGTTTGGAAGTAAAAAATTGTTTACGTTTGTTGTATTTTAAAATATAAAGTCTAGGGGAATAATGTTTAAGGGTTATTTGTTTAGTTTTAAAGTTTTTAAATAAAAATTTTAAATTTATAATTTACATTTAACTCTATACAATTTATTTAAAATTAAAAACCACTAATGTTAGAATTTTAGTATATATTAAACTAAAAGAAAAAAATGCAATTTTTTCGAACCTATCAATTAATAGCTAGAAAATTTTTTTTCTTTATTTATGATATTTTATGTGCTTTTTTTTTATTTTTTTTGGTGTTTTTCTATTTGATTTTACTATATAATTTCAGGCCGTAATCAAAGTCACCAAAGTTTTGGGTAGATTTGTGATCTGTGATTATATAATGTTAATTTTTGTTTGACAGTAAAAATTTGTTTACGTTTGTTGTCTTTTAAAATATAAAGTCTAGGGGAATAATGTTTAAGGGGTTATTTGTTTATTTTTTAAAGTTATAATAAAATTTGTAAATTTATAAATTTACACTTAACTCTATACAATTTATTTAAAATTAAAAACCACTAAAGTTTTATTAATTACCTCATCTTTTATCAAGTTCTTTTCCACAAATTTGACACATATATTTTTATGTATTTTTTTTTCTCATCATATTTTCCACGAAAAAAAATTCAATTTTGACCAAAGTGATTTAATTTTGACTTTTTATTGACCAATCAGATCCCACGATTTTACCTACGTGGCAAATTCAAGCGTTCTGATTGGTCCAATTTTAAAATTCATAAGATTCAATTTGATAGAAAACTCCAAAATGATGTAATTCGTTTATTATATAAAAGATTAATATTATTATTATTATTATTATTATTATTATTTTATTCTATTATATTTAATTGTAATTTAATTATTATTTTATTATTATTATTATTATTATTATTATTATTATTATTTATTGTAAATCACTTTATTAGAAATTTAAGGGGTTTATAAAAAATTATTGGGATAGCCACCAAGATATTATCTAGGCCCCCACTCCTTGATGTGTATGTTTATCGCCTTTGACACAAACCATGATGGTTAATTGATGCAGCACAACGTAAACGTGTGAAGGGGAAACAAAATCATCCATCCTGGTTTATGTCAAAGGCGGAAGCCCCAGATAAACACACACATCAAGGAGTGGCGGTCTAGATGATATCTCGGCTTCCTAATAATTTTTTGAAAAATAAAATTAGTAAATTACAAATAAAGTGATTTATAATAATAATAATGAAGTGATGTTTATAAAAAAATAAAAATAATAATAATAAGAATTGTAACATTAGTTTTCTTTAGTAAATTGCAAAAATCATCCATGTGTGTTAAACATATGGGAGGGTTATCTATGTCATTTAAAAAACACAGATGATTTTTCCGAAGTTCATCACTAAGGATGATTTAGTGCCAATAGTTTCGGGATAGGGTGATTTGTTGTCAAAAAGTACAAACCACAGGGATATTTTTGCAGTTTACTCTACTAATTATAAAGAGTGAATGTCATTAATGGAAATTTTAAAATATTTAACCTTGAAAACTTAAATGACTGTAGTTTACCTAAATTACATCTAAGTATCACTTAATACGCTTTAAAAATGATCAATTATAAACTTTGACAACTTTTCAAAAACACACACTATATAAATTTTAAAACACGAAAGTAACTCTCGTTTTTGCGACCAGATAAAGGGCTTCCCTCCTATATGTGATGACGTGTGGACGAAACAAACGTGTTTTAGTACAGTTGGATGTTTTTCAAAATCCTTAGTTTAATTAATATCAATAAACCTATTAATCTTGTCAATCTAAAATGTACACATATTTAATACTTCTTACAACTTTTTAACTATAATCAATAATAAGTTTAACCAATTAACTTTAATGAGGTAAACTAAGCCGGGTGAAAGAAATACAGGAGGAGCCGATAATTAGACAATTAAATGCACAACATGCAAGCAAAATTTAACCACTTATATATACTCATTTTTCACATTAAACCCTAATTCAAACATTTTAATATTTCCCATTATAAATATGATCTTTCTTTTTTCAGACTTAGACAAACCCTAATTCATCTTATTTTTACACACAACTTTGATTTACATTGTTGATTATATGTAAGTTAATACTTACTAGTGTAATCTTTCACTATGATCATAATTTGGTGTAATTGATTTTAAAGTTTGAATATTTTTTTGTAGTTTCTTCAACTGTTGCGATGGAGGGTGATGATAATACGCGTCGTCGTTTGTAAGTTTGAATCTTTTTTGCGCATGTGTGTAGAAGTGAAAAAATCGATTGTTTATGTGATGGTTTAATTTAACTTGTGGTTTTGGATTTTAAGGTTGGATGCTCATGTTCTTGATTACATACGCGGAAAAAGGTTACCAACATCGGCTCATGTTTTTGCTCAAGAAGCGACTGTTAGTACATGTACGTAATCGGTATGATTGAATCTTGATTTGTCAGCTTTAAAGAACTTGACTTATTTATGTAAACATTTGATCTTTTTAGTAGTACAACAGTGTGGGCAATGTTAGGATAAGTAATGGACTAAAAACATTTGATCTTCATGCATGCGTGTATGTACTACTAAAAAGATCAAATGTTTACATAAATAAGTCAAGTTCTTTAAGCTGACAAATCAAGATTCAATCATTCCGATTACGTATCTGTACTACTAATAGAGCCGCTTCTTGAGCGAAAACATGAGCCGATGTTGGTAACCTTTTTCGGCGTATGTAATCAAGAACATGAGCATCCAACCTTAAAATCCAAAACCACAAGTTAAATTAAACCATCACATAAACAATCGATTTTTTCACTTCTACACACATACACAAAAAAGATTCAAACTTACAAACGACGACGCGTATTATCATCACCCTCCATCGCAACAGTTCAAGAAACTACAAAAAAAAGATTCAAACTTTAAAATCAAATACACCAAATTATGATCATCCCGAAAGATTACACTAGTAAGTATTAACTTACATATAATCAAACAATGTAAATCAAAGTGTTGTGTAAAAATAAGATGAATTAGGGTTTGTCTCAACTCTGAAAAAAGAAATATTATATTTATAATGGGAAATGTTTGAATTAGGGTTTGATGTGAAAAATGATTATATATAAGTGGTTAAATTTTGCTTGCATGTTGTGCATTTTAATGTCTAATTAACGGCTCCTGTATTAGCTTGCACCCGGTGAGTTTTACCTCAATAAATTATTTGGTAAACTTATTATTGATAAGTTAAAAAAAATTGAAGAAGTGTTAAATATGTTCATTTTAGATTAACAAATAATATACGGTTATTATATAATTTAATAGCGTTTGAAAAACATCCAACTTTACTAAAACACGCCTGTTTTCTCCACACGTCATCACATATACGACACGCGCTCGAACAATATGATAGTGTCATAGATATTACAAGTAGATTTCAAACTATAATGTTTAATAAGGAATTGTGGATTATTATTCTATAGATAACATTTCGGAAAGTAACCTCAGATATGCGACTTGTTATCATATAAAATAAAATGCAATCTTACTTAAACATGTGGTTGTTCATATTCGGAAAATTATGAATTATTTCAAAGCTATAAATAATATGGGCGACTACGAAGGAACAAATCTTGTAGCTCCCACTGAAATTGACAACCTCACATAAATGTGATTTCATTAATAAAACGCAAAGCTCCCACTGGATTTGTCAACATTGTAAGTGTTACATCACCAGTAGAAAGCAAATAGCGATTTATTTACTTTCCTACTCTCTCTTAGAATGCATACAAGTAGCTATGTACTTAGGTATTGTACATACTATATGAAATTCTACTTATGTAGATGAGAGACTAGTCATTCATGCTTTCATTAACTTGAACATTTTAGCATGCAATTCCTCCTTAATCGGTCTGCCTAGCCACAAGGGTGTTTAACACTATAAGGAATGAAGTGAGTCCAAGAAAAATACCTAGAAGACCTGGTAGTAATTTTCTTTACTCGTTACGGTTTAAACTCATACATCGTGACAAGTGCAAGATGTCATTATTTTGGTAGTTATAGACAAAATGTACTCTAGTTACACAAAATATATTATCTTTCAAAGATTTCAGAACCGGAAGAGGGTAATGAAAGATTTAAAGTGAGTTTAAATATAATTTATAATAATTCAATTATAATCATATCTTATTCTTGTCAACTAATTGAGAAGAGATATGAGTAAGTCTCACTATTCTTAACAGGAAAAGCGACTATGTTTGTCTTTCAAAGAAAACAAACTTTCGTTTACGAATTATGGTGCAATAACACAATTAATTAGAATATAGAAAGTTCAATTGAGTATTTTCGATAATTAAATTTTTAATAGAATTAACTACCCAATTAATTTACTAATTAAGACTAAGATCCAACTTGACCACCCACTTATTATCAAAGGTCTGACGAGGGCGTAAACAAGTGGGGCAAGAGGTAAGCGACGGGCGTTAATTGCATTTAATGCAACTCTTAGGTTTATGATACTTGTTAAAACATTAGTAATCATGTAATAATGTTAAGAGCATGTTTAGTATCATCTTATGCCTCGGGTCCAAGGTCTGACAAAGAGACCAAATTAAAGTCGACCAAACGAGATACGCGTAAAAATGGACAAAGACCAGACGCAGAGACGAAATTTCACCATGGGTTGGTAATTGGGTCCAAGGTCTGACAAGAGACTCAAAACCAGTGTACGTGTTCTACTGTTGGATATGGCATAGACTTAAAATTTTCCTAGGGGTATGCACATAAATGTGTCAAATGCGTGTACAAAGAGGCATGCAAAACAACTTTGTATCCTGATTTTAAAAACCTTTAGTAATGACACTGTAATCGAAATGACATTGGTTCACGGTAACCTCCAATCGTAACGCACAAAAAGCGAGAAACAGGTAGCGCGAAGCAATATAAAAAACCATTATTTCTTTAGGGAATTACCTAAAAATCGCACCGCCCATAAACCTTCTTTAGGCTTGTCAAAATAAGCCATGATGATCTTCTTCTTGAGTGTGTTTTTCTTTTCTTTTCTCTTCGATATTTGCCAAAAACAAAGTAATAATAGTAATAATATTTGTTGCGATTGGTATTTATAGAGAGGGTGTTTGAATTCTAATTTAAGATGGACTTTATGAGTTTAACGTGATAAGTGATAACTACTTTATTAGCTTTATCCAATGTTCAAACATCCCAAAAAAACAGCTTAAATAGGAAATATTTTTTAGTCACAACTTTTCGAAATAAATTTTTTATAAATATTATTAATTGTTCCCTTTTCAATTTGTAGGTAAACTTTCAAAAAGGCCATTATTTTCCCTTTTTCATTTCTTTTTTTGCATTTTTTTTAAATCCATAGATAGCCCAAGGACTTTTTAAAATTTTCACACTTATAACCAGTTACCATAAGTAGAAATAGCTAATGATTACCGTTTGGTTTTCACGTCATCACATTGGGCTCACTTTTCTCCTATATCACCCATATCCAGTTAACCACACTACTCTTACCACTCTCCACCACTGTAAACCACCGGTCACCACCATCAATGGTAGAAGACCACATCTCCACCTAGTCAAAGATTTATGAGAGATTATAGGAGATATAATCTCTTCCACAAATAGCCTTCTTGATTTAAGGAATTAGTGGTTACATGATCATAATAATCATGGTCATTAAGTGTGATAACTACTTACCATAAGAAATGGTCAAAGTAGTTACAAGTCACAGAATTCTATCCAGAGAGTTTCCAATTCAGCGACCTGAAGCATCAGCTAACTCACTGAAGAGCATACCCGCTAGTTCAATGTTGAAACAACCTCTGATGAGTTAACCCGCTGAGGATACGTCCTCTAATGGATTACTCGCTGATGTTAACCTTTAGCTTACTCACTTAGTGAGTTGCAAAGCTGAAGCCATCAGTCCTCTGATGAATATCCTTCAGTCCAGAGTTTCACTCACTGAAGAGTAACTCACTGAAGCACATAGATTAACACTTAATAAAGTAAACAGGTAATTTACTAACCATTTGTTTAATGATAAAAATCAATAAACTTACGCCTGATCTTGATCTTGAAAACATAGTGGTTAAATTACCACCTCTACGGTTGCTCACACAACACCTCGAACAAGTACGTCACGATGCTAGTCGTTTCTTCACGAATAAACAAACAAACTTGTGTCTTGTTCAAACTTCAAAACCTATTCAAAACCTTAATAGGTACGTTTGGAATCGATACGAAAAGAAGAGGATAAAAACCAATCACTGGAATATATATTAATCATCGCATGAAGCATACGTGATTGATATATATATATATATATATATATATATATATATATATGTGTGTGTGTGTGTGTGTGTGTGTGTGTATACATGCAAAGCAATTAGAATATAAGTCATTAATATCATTGCATGCATACGTGTCTTCTGTTTTGTCAACTACTAGGAGAGAAACAGAAAAGTGAATTTAGTGATTGTTTTTTATGTGTTTGCATGTAACGATTAATATAGATTGTGTAGTCGATCGGTGCAAACAAGAGCATCTCTAAAGATGTTTATATAGTGCACGAACCCTAGATAAAAACTTGTTCCTTACTCCAAGTTATTGTCTAGCAATCCCACACTTTTCACAACCGACACTTTAACCCTTCTCCTTTTATTTAACATTTATTAATTAGTTTATAACGTTTAACGGTTAAACTAATTACCGTTAAATATATTTCATGAAAAATATTTATAATTAATAAATATATAACAAGTATATATATTAATTACATAATAAACGTACTCTTCATGTCTTAACGCGTGTGCCCTCAATAGGCTCACATATTCGTAACGTATACGTGCTAGCCAACTACCATAACCCAACAAGTAGCACATCCATCTTATTCTTTCAAATTGCCTTTAACAATAGGTTATCAGTTTTCTCTCCTCCCATCATGGTGATTGATAATTGAAAAAAATATCTAGATGTTGTGTCTAATGGTATGGTTAGATATTTAAGTAACCATAATGTAAACCTATGACTTACACAATGACAACTTATATCATAATGAAAATCATCTTTGTTTTATCCGTTGTCAGAAATATCATTTCCATTACATGCGAAAGGTAGTCAACAGTAAACCCAGTCTTAAATTAAACATGTATCTTATATTAGACATTACAAGATATATCTAAAGGAAAGATGTAAAATGGGTCAAACGAGTCAAAATGGTTAAACATCACCATCTAACCTCTTTATTAATTGTATTAATAAAATGGTTTTGCTGATATAACAAACTGTTATAATCATACTGGACACACTAATCATTTATGGAAAAATAGGGACATAAAGAGTTTAGTTTAAAGGAAATCTACACATTTTGACCCTCATCCATAACCACCCAGTTATTCAGAGTTTTTTAATACTATAAGCTTTGATTGCCGTAATTGGTAAGTAGTGAATGTGGCTTGCCAAAACCTGGAAGGAATAAAAGGCACTCAGGATTTGTACCCGAGTGCGGAAATATTACTGCTTCAAACACGTTGAACATGTTATTTTCTACTACAGATCACGTATACAATGTGCACTATCTATGGTCGTTGGCTACAGGGCCGTCTCGTGGATTTCGGTGGCCCTGTGCTATGATTACATGGAGGCCCCACTAAATATCAACATTTAGATTCTCGCTTGTAATATCCGACTTTAAATTTTCTTTTCATTAAATGTTTTTTGAATGTCCAGATGTGTGCTTTATCAATCTACGTGACATGATTTCTAAAACACATCGAAATGATAACAATAAATATCTAATTAGTATTACGATGCTACCTTATAATATGGAGTACATAATACTAAAACATCTAATATTACATACTTCGCGTTAAATGAAAAGAAATAAATAACCAATCCAATTAATAAGTAGCTAAATAATATTTAACTTTTAACATAGACGATTAAAAAGTTATACTCCAAAAAGCAATTTTGTTAATGGTAAGTCAAAGTAATAAATTTAAAACATTACCGGATCGATCAATGGCAAAACTCATGATCGTTATAAACTATATCACCGCAATACTATCTCTCCAAACTTTGAGCAGTTTTTTATTTATACATGTAATGACTAATTGGGCACGTTTTCTATACATATATAGGGATTTGGGCTTAGCCCTTACTGGACCATAAGAAAATAAATTATTAAAGAGTATCAAATTCAGTTATATTAGTACTTGGTCTCTTCTTTTTTTTCTTTTTTTTTTAAAAAGGATTACCCCGGTAAAATAAGTACTTGGTCTCTTATAGGATAAAAGATAAAATTATACACGTACATATGATAAACAATTCCAAAATTTGGTGGCCCTACTTTGATGGTGGCCCTGTGCCACCGCACGTGTCGCACTTGCCAAAAGCCGGCCTTGGTTGGCTACATTAGAGCTTTCTCAAGACTCGAAGGATGCTCATAATAACATCTTCGGTATCGATGCAACAACAAACTAAACAGGTCATATACTCTCTTTTTTTACCATTCCGTAGCTCTTCTTTTTCCTTAGTTACAATATCAGAATAATTCGTCCTGGGATTGTTTCACATAGACAAAAAGTTGGTGTATTGTTCGTGTGTCGATGATATAGGCAAAATTCTCCATTTTTTTCAATCTGTTGAATAAAAGAAAAACTTGCTCCAAATTATATTTTTGGCCAAAAGACCATTGCCCAACATGTTTACTGGATTTGACCAATGTAAACAGTTTTTTGAAATTGCAGGGGTACAGTGCTTTTCTATCGTGAGACTAGCCTGTCGATGCCTTCCATTATTGCTTATATGAGCAACTTCGAATTCAGTGGTGCTTTTGCCATTAATTATTGAGGTATCGGCATGTTATCATCTATGTTATCAGCTTAATTCATTTGTATCTATGCTTTTTTTGCTGAAGTCAAACTACCCTAGGTCACGTAGCCATCTTCTTTGTGGGTACAAGTGCTATGACCGGAGCCGTTACGACACATCTAGATGTAATAAAGACTAGATTGATGACTCAAGTAAAGAATGAGACATAATCCCAACATATCGATTATTCTAACAAGCGATGTAAGGTTATTTCTTGATGTTAATTAAGTTTTAGTTTCTATTAGTTTTTATGTTATTTGTGTTTCTTAAATACATTCTTTAAATTAGTATTATATTTTTAGTTTTTTTTATAAAATTGAAGAAATTAATGGAACAATTCAAAGTTGCTGTTGTATGATGCATCAAAGTAGTTTTAAATGGTGTTTGAGATTTTATTTTTTCTTTTAAAATTTACTGATTAAATAATCGGTTGTTTGGATGATTTGATAAATCTATTTAATGAAGAAATTACAGTTTTATAGTGAATGACAATGTCTGTATGAATGAACTGTTGGATTATGACCATATATGAATTAATATATGTCCGAAAATATTTTCGAGCCTAAGGGGACGCACACGTTTATA
>BQNB010167180.1:0-14031 GCA_026074375.1 Tanacetum coccineum
AGCGAATTAGTTACATGTTATCACATAGATTAGTTGAGTGATTTGAGTGTTTTCATCTTCCTATTTCGTGAGGTGTTTGGTTGTGTACTTGTAATAGATCAAATAAATGCTTAAACGGAAAAATCATTAGGGATACATTTTTATAAATTTCTAAAGGCTACTTGAGGACAAGTAGGATTCAAGTGGGGGATATTTAATAACATCAAATAACATCTATTTTATAGCATCATTTATCCCATGTAATTAACCCATTTTGTATAATTATTGCAAAGAATTATTACTTAATCGTTAGTATTTAAGAATTGCAGTAATTATGGAGTACTTGGTGAAGATTAACTAAAAGGCACGCATTCTAGAGCTTAAACGAAGATATTTCGAAGATTACTGTTTTGACAACCAGTACGCCATATCCATCAAGGAAGATACGGCGTATCTGTGCCTGCACTCACCAAAGACCAAGATGGAAACAAGATCCAATACGGCGTATCCAGGAAGACCAATACGCCGTATTCAAGCTATATGGAAATAAAATATTCTGGAAGATATCAAACGTGGTCCCTACTCCAAGAAACCCCCGATACGCCCTATCCAAGACTTTGCATACGCCGTATCGACCATATTCCAGACCCTATAAATAGAAAACTCAAAAACGAGTTTTAAGTGTGCTAAATCATATTCTCGATACCTAAACCACAAAAGTCAATTTTCAGAGGAGAAAAAGAGCAGAAGAGGTCAAGCAACACTATTAATTCCATAGGAGACAACGTGTAATTTCTTGTACTCTTGTAATCATTCAGTTTTTGGTATCATTAGTTAACTCGGTTAGTTTACCTTGGCTAAATCATTACTTTTGTATTAATTATGACGTTTGAAGGCTAATACCTTCGGGTATTAACCATTGTTATGAAGATCTTAATGTTTGGTTTGTTTATCTTGATTTCTTAATTTATCGTTGAATTGCTTGTTTATGTTTATCAATTTATACTTGTTTACGTGCTTTTGTATGCGACCTATCATTCAACTGGATCTAGTGATATGGACCAAGTAATCTAGATTCTGGGATGACTCTTCATATAGTGATTTATACATCTAGACTAATAGGATCACAATTAACGACCTATCTTTTCCCTTAGATTGTGAGCTTAGTTGGACCATAAGGTGACCTTGGTATCAACAAGTACGTTCTCGATTAATTGGTAAAGACTTGGTTAGTGGACTACTAGTGTATGAATTGCCATTAAGCAGTAAGTAGGTAAAGTCTCTATGAGCTAGGGTTTAACAAGATCACCATTGCTTTAATCCCTAAGATAGATTATAATCAGCAAATAAGGATGCTTTATGCGGATGCGTTTAATTATGACAGAATTCTACGTGTCTAGGTCTTAGGAAGAAGTAACGCCTAAGTCTTAAGAATGATATGCCGCCTCGAGATAAGTAATCATTGCACTAATAAACAAACCAACGTTCTGATTGGATTAATAATGGTTAATACAGTTTTCTTATATTTGGCTAGACCGCTCTTTTATCTTCTGTTAATTTGCTTGCGTGTGTTTTAGTGTCTTGAATTGGTTTTAGTCACCACCAAACCCGTGCCAGTCTCTCAGGCTGAAAACCCCCCTTATCCATTAGATTTAGGATTAACATAGGTTTAACATAGCTTAGACTAACTTAGATTAGAAAAACCAAAGTATTAATAAATTGAAAGTGTTTCTAGCTCTTAGTGATCGACACCTTACTTACCACGAAACTACCACCGACCGGGTACATTGCCCGTTAAAGTGTTGTTTTTGGTTAAGTCGGAAAAATATAAATTTAAAACATGAATCATAATTTACAACCACACAACGACACGTCAGCATCGATCCATGATGGTTCGGTCATTGCTTGTTTGAAGTTCTTTGGTTCTACAGAAGTTAGGAAGGCATCAAAATAACACCACATGACATCAGTCTGTAGTTGCTTTCTGGTGGAGACAGAACGAGAAGGATCTCCGATTACATTTTATATAGGATGATCCTTAGTCCATCTACCAAGTGATTCAAATAGAGTGTGGATTGGTCTCACATTAGATGACGATCCCTGAGAAGTCGAGTCTTCATAAAGAGATTCATGAAGTGGATCATCATGAAAATGTGGTGTTTTTGGTGATTCTTCAAAACCTTAAGAAATAATTGGAGAATGTTCTTGATCTTGTGTTGATGGGATACTTGCTGATGGAGCATCTTGGTCAATTGACGTAGACACAAGTGAATCGGCTAAATCAACAGCTCTTGGTGCAACAGTGACTGGAACTGGAGAGACAAAAATTGTTGGAGGATTAAAGTATTCATCGAACATAGGTTGGAACAAATGATCCCAATCATCTCTTGGTGGTGGATTACAAGGTTGTTGAAGAATAGGGTTTGAAACGAGTCCTGAACTGGATGTTGCAGGAGTCATTGATTGAAGCCCGGGTCCTGAACCGAGTTGTTCAGAAGCCATCGCCGTCGGCTCATCAAAATTGACATGGATAGTTTCAATGATTTTTTGGGTACGTCGGATGTAAATACGGTAAGCTTTCTTATAAAGTGCATATCCAATGAAAATGCCTATATCAGATTTAGCTTGAAGTTTTCCCAAATCCTCACTATCATTATTTGGATAGCAAAGTGCTCCAAAGACATGAAGGTAAGATAGATCGGGTTTTCTATCATGTAAGAGCTTATAAGGAGTTTTTCCATGGCAAAGCCGTATAATGGATTGGTTTTAGGTGTAACATGCAGTAGCGACTGCCTCGGCCCATATAAATAAAGGAGCTTTTGCGTAGATTAACATTGTTCGAGCGGCTTCAACAAGAGTACGATTTCGCCTTTCAACAACACCATTTTTTTATGGAGATCGCCGAACTGATGTTTCATGAGAGATACCAACAGTCTCATAATAGCTTACCGGGGGCCCAAAAAAGAAGATATTATTTTGATTGACAATGAACAGTTCCATTATCTATGCAAATGTTCCTGACAGGCGTATTCAATCTAACTTGTATCATCTTCAGAAACTTAATTATGAAATCAGGAGCTTTATCTTTTGATGCTAGAAACTTCACCCATGTGAACCGAGAGTAATAATCCACAATGATGAGGATGTACTTTTCCCATTTATACTTGCAACACGCATAGGCCCACAAAGATCCATGTGCAAAAGATATAGTTTTTCCTGATTGGTGTCTTTAGATTTTAGGTTATTGTATTTTTCTTAGCTTTTTTCCCATGGCACATGCCAAACACAGATGATCTTTTCAAAATTATCAAAATTGGAGACCCTTACGAGACGCATTTTTAGCCAATGATTAATATAACACCAAAGTTTTTAAATGTGACAATCGTCGGTGTCCATAACCATGATTTGGTCCATGAGGCTTTGGACAAGAGACAAATTAGAGAGGACATCATCATATCCCCAATTGATAATGTATAATGGTTGGTTTCTCGAGATCCTAAAAGTAAATCAACACCTTCCAGATTACGAACAAAGCACGTGTGTTTTCTGAATTCTACTTCAAGATCTGAGTCGCAGAATTAAATAACGGAGAATAGATTATGTCATAGTCCTTCCACATAATAAACCCTTGAAATTATGATATTCCCTATCTGATAGTCACCATACCCCATTAATATATTCAATCTGGTCATTCCAAACTTGACAAGACCAAGAAACTTGTGAAACAAAAATTGGTGAGCTAAGAGCGGATCTATCCGTCAAGATAGTGCTTTGAGCTAATTCCGGAGTCAAATACACAAAACAATTTAGACAACCTGAGATCAATAGAAGAAGAAGATGGAGCAACTAAAGTATTGGATCCCCGAGATGTACCGGGTTCCGTTTTGTTAGAAATCACAAATTTTGCAATGTTTGGTTTTCTACTAGAACCATTAGTCTTAGTTACCTTAGGTCTCCTAGTATAAACCTTAGTTACTACAAATTCTTGTGCAACTACTTCTAGAGGAATGGGTTTCCTAAGAGCCACTTTATTAGTGGCGGTAATCCTAGTTAAAAGGCATGCATTTCTAACTAAAGTGAAAGTCCTTCATGTGGGTCTCTAGTTATATCTAGTTTTAGTAAACACTTTTCCTGTAGGTTTCCATTCTTCTTTCTTTTTAGCTTTCTTAACAGACTTAGATTTGGAACTCACATATATCAGAAATAAATTCAAGAAAGCACAATTCATGTCTAGCATCAAACATAGAACTATTATATTTAACGCACATTAGCTCAGAATTTGTATTTAATTTGGAATTCTGCACATGTGCATTTCCAGATGGTTCAACAACACAATTAGGTTTATTTAAACAAGACTTAACGATCCTAGAGTGGTATTTTACTTTATTCTTCTTCTAGGTTCTACTTAAAATCTGCAGGATCCTATCATTCTTTGTATTATCTATAGACTTTGACCTGGTAGATTTAGTAGATCGACTTACTTTTGTAGAAGTCGTCACAGAATTGTTAGTGGTCTATTTGGTCTTTGTTTGGGAAGAGCCTAACCGTTTTTGGGATGTGCTTGATGATATGACGGGTTCAGCAAACCTAACTATTTTCTTTTTATTGATAGGCGTGACAACAACTAATTTCTCACTAGGTTTGTGAATATCAGGGCAAGTATCTCTAACATATCCTAGTAAATCTTGAATCAGCTTAACATACTTACATGCAAAGTAAGATGTACTATCTAAAGGGTTTAGTGATTTGGCTTGTTCAACTATCTCCCTAAGAATAGCAGCTTGTTCCATAGTGTGCTTAAGGTAGTATGTGTAAGTTTCCCTATTTTTCTTATCCTTGGGAGCCAAAGTTACTGGGTCAATCTTATACATCCCTGGAGCAATAGTGGTAGCATTTGACACTTGGGCAGCATTGTCGACTATGTCATTTCCTTTGAATTTCCTAAGATCATTTTTTAATGCTGTTATTACAAAAACTTTTTCCTTAAATTGAGCATTTAAATCAGTAATTTTAACAGACTTTTAATTTAATTGATTAACCAAAGATTCAACATGTTCTTTAGCACGAACACGTGATGGTTTAATTGAATCATAGAGTTGTTTATAAGTCTGTTTCAAATGCTCATTCTCAGCAATTAGTTTTGCCACCCTATGTTCCAATTCTATGTTGATGGTCTCAATCTCATCTATGTCCTTTTTCACATTGTTTGTGGTGGAAGTTTTATTCAAACGTTTAATGTTTGCCTTCAACTTCTTGATTGTTGTGTCTTTTGCTTGAAGCTCAGCTTTCAAATTGTTCAATTCAAACAATTGATCAAATGAAGGTTCAGTTTGGTTCACAGATGTGTTATTCTTTTGAAAAATTTCTTTATTGAGTTGCATTGCAAGTTCAAGAGAAATGCAGTGTTGTTCAAGTTTAGAAAAGCTTTTCGAAAGTCTATTATACTCATCTTTTTCAACCATGTTGTGTTGTTTGATAAGCTCAGCTTCAAGTTCGAGACACTTGTTGCACATTTCCACATAATTCACATAATCATTCATAGATACAGAAGAATTCACATTCACAGAAGTATTTATATCCATCGAAGAATTCACAACAATATTCATAATATCTTGAGAAATGATTTGATTCAAGAGTCGATCGTTTCAATCAAAAATTGTTTCTTTTGAATTTCAAAGCACTATTTGTCTACATGATACTGTTGAACAACAGCTTCCATTTGGTTAAAAACTGTTTGTACTTCCGTTACCTCATTTAAAATATCTTTATCAAAAACATTGAATATGTCTTTTAAGGTCTTTACAAATTGAATTATTTCTTTAGAAAAACAGCTTTAGTGTGTTCAAACCCCCATTCCCCTTCTGTTAAAGCATCGGGCGTGATCTGCTTTTTCACCACATTGTCAAATTGGCCAAGATGGTATATAAGCTTTTTAAGGCTTGTATTAACCAGGCTTACGTTAGGAAGTTCTTGAGGAGCCTCAATATTGACAGGCAAAGAAGCAGATTGGTCAGTATTAGGGTGTGAAGATTGTAACCGAAAAGCTTATTCATCAGACAGTTCTTGTTGTGGGACAAAACGTTTACCAAAATCTTTAGATAATCGATTTAGCTCAGCATAATTTATTGGTTTAATGTTAACTTTCTTTTCTAAGACTTTTGGGTCACTTTGTTTTAAAAACATTTTTTGATCGACTCTCTTCCTCAAGCATCAGAGTCTCTTCAGAATCAGCAATTGAAATCACATTGGTTTCCTTAGCGATAACACTACCATCATAAAGCATTGGCCTAATCTACTGAGCTTTCTTAAGATAGAAAGGATTTTGAAAACCAAGAGCTTGTTTCATGTTGTTATCATAGAAAACTTATGGTTTCGTTAGCATATGCATAGTTTGCGCGGATTGACCCGTTTTACAAACAATATTGTCCAATTCTTTAACTTTATTTTCCAAAGCAATTTTATTATCAATATTCTTAGCTTCCTTTTCCTTGGATTCGTTTTTGAAAACATTAAATGTTTTTTTAATAATTCCTTTTTCTTTGATTGTTCAGAAAGAGTTTGTTTAAGATAGTTAATTTCTTTTTCAAAATCCGCAAACTGTTCATTTTTCTCCCGAATTATATCATCCATTATAAGCTTTTCTCGAGTACTTAAATCCATATTTTGTCTTTCTTCTAGCAATTTCACCCGTTCTTTGTACTTTTCAAGCTCAGTAGATAAAGATTCATTGGCAATTAGATTGTCCTTATTGACCTTGTTACAATTAGTTACTTGATTTGACAGTTGTTCAAACACATATAATATCATGGCATCATTTTATGTAGAATAATTTATATCCTGGACTACTGCATTTTGTGTTTCAAGCAGATACTGAGAATAAGGAATGATATTGCTATCACTTGTTATCTCATTCTCTAGATAATTCACAAGATGAGTTTGTTCACAATACGACATCTCTTGCACGCTTTGATTTAGCATATCAGTATGAGTGTTTTCAGAGTGAGGTACCTCGGAAAGAACATCTGATCCGTAACTAGACAAATTGGCCATAAGAATCAGCTTGGGGCTGTAGAGACAGTGTCAAAGTCTGACTTTTATCTGCATTCCCAAATCATCTGCTGATAAAGCTGCGTTGCTGTGTGTATTGACGTGTGTTATTTTTGGTCCTTCTGCTAATCCGGGTTACCTAAGATTCGTTCATCATTATTAAAAATTCCAGATATTTGTGCTTTCAATCAGAAGTATCTTTTTCCCTAAAACATTGTAGCATCCCTTTTCCTTATTTGGCTTTTAGGCATTGATTTACCATGTGATCCTTCCTCTTGGCAGTTAAACGTTTCATTACTCTTTGTTGACAGAATTATTCTACATTTCTTGAGATGTTAGCCCTTGTTCCAGAAGTACTAGCAGCAAATAAACTTTGTCTCCCCTGAACTGGTTGAACAATCACCCTTCCATCATGAATAGTTGCTTGTTGTCTTAGGTTGGAAGAATTTCTTAGCTAATTGTTGGTAGTAGGAAACGAGATGAGACGACAGTAGATAGAAATGACATAATTTTGTTTAATGCTTCAATAGGGTTTCTCATTACTTTTAACAACACGGATATGTAGACCGGAGTCTATCTGAGGAAATTCAGCCAGATGTGTTTTTTGATTAATTGTGGAGACAATATATTCAATTTAAGGAATGTATTATGGTTGTAGACAAGCAACTTGATGTACTATTGATGAGTAAGCATTAGGATGTAATGTTGATGGATAAGTGATTGCATGAGGTGTGGATAGATAAGTAGTTAAGTAATGTTGTGTGGGATGAATTGATCCATATTGAGGAGACTTAGATGTGTTAACTGTTATGGAATGAGGGATGTTGTATGAGGATTGATAAGTGTTGAAGTGTGATGGTGTCATTTGATGATTAGCAACAAGTGCAAGTGGATCTTGATTGCGTTTACGCATAATACGGACTTCATTTGCATGGAGTTCATGTTGTTCAAGATATGCATGAAGCTGATCAAAGTTTATGGTATGCAAATATCTTACAAATTTGACATCAGTCACAAACTTACTCCATTCAGGTGGATGATTGTTTAAAAACTTAGTATTGTCTTGAAATTGCTCTAATTTTGTTGATCCCACTTGAATAGATCTTACTTAGCTTGTAAAAGGCTTAGTTGTATTGAAAATCAAGAAAAAAATATGATAGAAACTTTGGATTGGAATATATCAAAGGACTAGCGGTGAATCTAAGTTATGATATTAGAAGATTAAGCAATAAAACAGTAACAAAAACAATATTGTATAATAACCTTTCTGCCTCAAATTTACTTAATACGAACACTCTTAATAGTGTTAGGGTTATACAAAACCTTGAAGCTATAACAAAACAATTTCTAGATGATATATGAAGATGAGATATTGAGATACTAACAATACCATCGCCCTGGGTCTCCTTTTATTAACCAAAGATCCATAATGGGCTTACATCCGGTTTTATACATACATATCTTTCCTTAACATTTCGATTTTATCACATCACATAACTTTACTTAAACTAACAGTACTAACTGTTTAACTCTAACAATACTAACTTATAACTGACAGCAGAAACTCTTCTAGCAGTAGTAACTAATACTAGCAGTAGTAACTTTACAACCAGCAGTAGTAATGACTTAGAATATTTCATGCAGTCTTCACCAGCAGCAGAAACTATAACCAGCAGTAGTAATGACTTAGAATATTTCATGCAGTCTTCACCAGCAGCAGAAACTATAACCAGCAGTAGTAATCTTCATAACTAGCAGCAGTAATTTGAACCAACAGTAGTAACAGTTAAAAAGCCTTTTATTCCCAACAATCCACCCCTAAACTTGATATTCATCATATTAATCATTAAGTTTCTTCAATAAAATCTTCTTAATCTTTAAGAGGATGTATCTAAACACTCTTCTACTTCTTAAGTTGTGATCTTGTAAATCTGAGAAGTTCATAAGCCATTTCACATTCATTATCAACTTCTAGTCTTCTACTCAACATCCTTGAAAGTATTTCTTGTGTAAGAGGATACTTTCTTTCTAACAGCATGTGAATAGTAATTCCAATATCCATCAATAATACATGAACTCCACATGAATCATATAACCTCTATCTTATCAATGTGGTGTCCTGTTGATCTTTCCGGATTTCATCTTCCTCACGTGGCTCAAATAAAGTTATATGATCTCCCCAAAGTAATATGTCATATCCTTCTGGACTTGTTATCTTAAATCTTTCCTTTACGTCCATTAGTTGTTCGTATGTTAAATACGATTTAGACCCAATACTAAAGCCCATTAGTAAATATAAGCTTCCAAACGATAGTTACCAAAATAATTTGAACCACAATAAGCCTACAATAAGCCACGGCTTATTGGGCCATGAGCCTTATAGCTCCCAAACAATTATAATAAGCTTTTAAATAAGCTAATAAGCCACGTAGCTCCTTAGATATCACAATAGACTATCAAAATAAGCTCACAAAAATACGACATAAGAGGTAATCAACCAAAAATACTTGTTTCCTTGTCCTTGTGGTTTTCGAACCAACATCAGCCCAAAATAAGTTCAATAGTACTTATAAATAAGCCGAATAAACTACTAACCAAAATAAGCTAAATAGCATAATAGATGTTTTTCAAACCATCACACCACAGCAGAAATTGATATAACCATATCCCCGTCCTATTTGTGTTCGAACCAAAACGCACCCTTAATGGGTTTTCAGTAAATTTTTCATGTTTGATTTTTAGAAAACGCAATGTACAACTAACTTCTACGTATCATTAGACATTCAAAAGTATAAGTTAAATAGAAATTTAGAAGATTTACAAAGAGGGTTTTGAAAGTGAGTTAAAATACTATCCAACAACCAAAACGTTGTTTAAATGATAACTCCTGAATAACTAGAATCAACCTAAAACTTCTATGTCTTCATGTTCTTGATCAAGTTGCAAAAATTTTAAGTGTGTGTTGTGTGTTTGTTTAGCTAGAGTCTACGAGCATAATGAGAGAGCAAAAGATGGAAAAATGTGTTTTCAAAATCATGCACAAAGTATGAAATGAGCCAAGACAAAAACTTATAGTACTAGGCTTGGGACACAATATCTAAAAACATGCCTTCTTGTTCCCTCCTTGGCTCGAACCGGATAGGGTATCCAAAGGGGCTCAGGAT
The DNA here is from genome assembly GCA_026074375.1 of Tanacetum coccineum. NCBI lineage: Eukaryota > Viridiplantae > Streptophyta > Magnoliopsida > Asterales > Asteraceae > Tanacetum > Tanacetum coccineum. Next base: position 10,191 of record BQNB010167180.1, read on the forward strand.
GCTCCGTTTTGTGTCGAGTTCTCTTAAGACTCAAATTTCTCGACTTTAAAATATTACCTGAAGTTTCCTAGTATTTTTATTAGACTTATAAATACTTTTCCAAGAACATAGAATATTTACACGACATTTCCAAATTAAACTTCCCAAAATTTGTTTTGAACATTAACGGACGTGTCAGGACTCGTTTTTGGGCATTTCAAGCTATTTACGGGACAAACCTCCTAAAACATAATCAACATAGGTAAAATCCTCTAAAAATGATTAACACAAGCAACATAAACATGAAATACTCACAATCACATTGATTCGCCACCGTCAACACGGTACTTGTTCTAATGATACTGACAAAAGTCAAATAGTTAAAGGACTAATTTAGAACATTTAAAATCTCAGAAAAGGGCAAGGGTTATATTCTACCCCCCTTAAAAAGAATTTCGACCTTGAAATTCAACTACTGCTAGAACTAAATAGATGCAGATACTTAAGTTTCATTTGATCTTAACGCTCCCACGTCAATTTAGGTCCACCTTTTGAATTCCAACAAACCTTGACGATGGCAATTCTACTCCACTTAAGCTTCTTGAACTCTCGCTCTAAGATTTCTACAGGTTCTTCCACAAAGTTCAACTTAGCATCAACTTGGATCTCATCCAAAGGTATATGTAGTGTTGGGTCGGCCAAACACTTCTTAAGATTCGACACGTGGAACGTGTCGTGAACACCATTCAGTTCTTTAGGTAGTCTAAGTCTATAGGCCACTGGATCGATCCTCTCAATGATCTCAAAGGGTCTAATGAACCTAGGTGCTAGTTTTTCCTTCTTCCTAAACCGCACCACGCCTTTCCAAGACGAAACTTTGAGCAAGACATGCTCTCCTACACTGAACTCTAAGGGCTTTCTCCTCTTGTCTAAATAGCTTTTCTGACGATCACGTGCAGCCTTAAGTCTATCCTTAATCTGCAAGATCTTCTCAGTGGTTTCTTTCACTAACTCATGCCTTATCAAATGCCCTTCTCCAACTTTTGCCCACACAATCAATAAGCGACACTTCCTATAATACAAAGGCTTCAAACAGTACACACCTCACACTAGAATGATAACTATTGTTATACGAAAATTCAACTAATGGAAGATGAACATCCCTACTTCCCTCGAAGTCAAGGACGCATGCTCTAAGCATGTCTTCCAAGGTCTGGATAGTACGCTTACTCTGATCCCGCCCAACGTCTGAGGGTGTAGCCCGTACTTATGTCTAACCTAGTTCCTAATGCCTCTTGCATTATTTGCCAAAACCTCGATGTGAAACGACTGTCATTATCATATATGATTAAGATCGGCACACTGTGCCTAGCCACGATCTCATTCAGATAGAGTCTAGCTAACCTATCCATCTTATATTCTTCACGCATAGGTAGAAAGTGAGCAGACTTAGTCAATCGGTCCATAAAAACGCCTAATTATGTCATGCCCACTACATAAGTCCTTGGTAGCTCGTAACAAAGTCCATTGCTAATCTCTCCTATTTCGATTTAGGGATCCTTAGGTTGCGCAGAAGCAATGGCCTCTGATATTCAGCCTTAACCTTCAAACAAGTCAAACGCCTACTAACATGCACATATATATCCTTCTTCATTCCTGGCCACCACTACCTATCCCTAAGATCATAATACATCTTATCAGCTCCTGGGTGTATAGATTACTTTGACTTATAAGCTTTATCCATTATTAGGGTTCACACGTCACCCTTTAGAGGGACCCATATTCGATCCCGGTAATACAATGCTCTATCACTCCTACGTTCTATCGGTTCATCTAGCCCTCTTTGCAACCCTGCAGACTCATCATATTCCTCTTCCTGAGCCGCTAGTGTAACATCCAAGAATTTTCGAATTTAGATGACGATGTCAATCTTTGACTTTTTAGGGTCTGGCTTTTGACATAATAAGAACTATCATCTAAATCACAACTGTTTCACTGACTCGGCACACTAAAGCAATTTGATGTGGAATGACATTGCACTGACAGACGTTTTTAGGTGCGTCTGCCCGAACTGGAAAAACACCAAAAAGGCTAAAACCAAAACAGCACGCAAACCATTATACGAACAATATACCAATCGCGACACACAAAAAAAAATTAAATTGTTTTAGTTATTCATGTATATATTTAATAAAAATAATAAATAAATTAGTTCACCATTTTTAATATAAAAAAGCATTTTGAAATAACGCGACATTCGAGTTGAAAACCCATTTTTATTTCAGACGGAACGAAACCATTTCATAAATGAATAATAGATTATTTATTTATTGTTTAAAAAAATATAATGAAATAATTATACAAAAAAATACTCATTTTTATCAGAAAAATAATTTTAAAAACAATGGCGCAAGTTTCGAGATTTGAATCATCCGTTAAGTCGCTCAAACGAGTCCCGAACCGATATTTATAAAAGTATAATAAAAATGTTACACTTTTTACCCCTAAACTATTATATCTTGCCACATTCAATTTATATATATATAAACTTATACACTTATAACTCATTTCCATCTCTAACATATACACACACAAAAATTAATACTCTCTCTCCCTCCCACCCTTTCTTCTCCGGCGACTCCCCCACCGCCGGCCACTGTAGCGCCGCCGCCGGAAAACTTTTCCGGCGGGATTTTTCCGGCAAGACCAAAAAGACTCCCCACAACCCGATGTACTCGATCCCCACTATCACTCTCCTTCACGCGCCACTTTCACCACAGCCGGCTACCACCACAACCAACACCATCACCATAACACCACCGTCGTCATCATCGTCATCCTCCCCACACCGACGAAGGGGTGTTCGTTTGTTCGGGTTATGGTCATAACAAACAAGGGGTGTTCGGGTTTGGGTTAAAATCACCGCATGGGTGCGTTTGGCAGCACCACGGGTGCCTTTGTTTCGGTGGTATAGTAACCGGGGTATTCGTGTGGTTTGTTTTACGAATAAGGGTGCGTTGGGTTTTCACAGGGGTGCGTTTGTTTATGGAAGTTATAACACAAGGGGTGTTCGTGGGTTTGGTTCGGGTTATTTTATAACCAACAGCAAGGGTGCGTTTTGGGTTGTAACAACAATGAAAGGGTGTGTTTGTTTGGGGCTCGAAGCCGGGTTTGTGGGTTCGGGTAGACCCGAAGAAGGGGTGTGTGTCGGGATGGGTTAGCAGCTAGGGGTGTGTTTGTTGGTCCGGCGTAGTAACAGCCGGGGCGAGGGGGTTTGGTTGTGAGTTTAGCACCGGTAAGGGTGCGTTGGTTTGGTGTTCAAAACAGCCGAGAAAAAGGGCGTGTTTGGTTTGTTTTAGAAATAAGGGTGGGTTTGGTTCGTGTCGTCATGGCTGTCAAACAGCCGGGGGAGAAGGATGTCGGGTTTAGTTGCAACAAAGTGAGTCGGGTCTTGGCTGTGGGACCGGCTGGGGACAGCCGGGGTGTCGGGCTAGGCTCGGGACAGCCGGGGGTTGTTTGTTTGTCCGGGTTGACAGCCGCCACTATGGTGTGGATTGGGTTGTCGGGTTTGGTTTGTAACAGCCCCTCTAGGGCGTGTTTGAGTTGGTTTGGGATATAACACAAAAGGGGGTGTTTGGTTTGGCTGTCACGCCGCCCAAATAGGGTCCGTTTGGTTTGTAACAAAATAGGGCCCGTTTGGTATAGTGGCAGCCAAACGGGGGTGTTTGGTTTGGGTTTTGGGGCCAGCAGCAAGCTAGGCTGCGTTTGGTGTAGTATAAAACGAACCAGGGTGTGTTTGGTTTTATTATACACAAGACTAGGGTGCGTTTGGCTTAACAGCCACGCACAAGGGTGCGTTTGG
>BQNB010167181.1:0-14031 GCA_026074375.1 Tanacetum coccineum
CATTTTTGTCACCTAAACAAGATATCAACAAAATAAAAATGTTACAAAAGAAAATAATAAAGAAAATAAAGTGAAGTTTTTAACAAACGTGGGACAAGGATTACTTCGACTCTAAAAGTAAAAACCTAATAAGTGATCCATATGTTCCTTAATTTATTTTTGACTTAATCTAGGATGTCAAAGAATATATATTAGTTATTTCAACATCAATATAATAACCCAAACACTCCCTTATCAATACAAAATTTGTCTAAGCTTGTCGAAAATTATGCATTAAGTGTATATTTTGTTTGACAAGTATAAATTTATTATTTTTGACTTGACAAGAGTTAAATAGTGTTTGTTTTGACTCAATATTATGTTTTTGAAATGTCAAGCCAAACGCCCCTTTATTTTATACCTTTTATAAAAAATATCAATATATATATATATGAATTATATATCTTGATGACTTATACAAGTTTGTTAAGTGTTTATACAAGTGACAAAACTATAGTGATGGTTATTTTGACTCTAAAAATTGATCCTAAGAAACGAACCAATCACCCCTTTATTTTTATAACACATTATCCATTGATTCGAAAAGTATACATTTAAGAATGTATGTTTCGATGGGCAATGTATTGTTGTTTTAACGTGTTTTTGGCATGAATCAACAATGTATAACCTTTGTTTCAAAAAATGAAAAATATGTATATATATGTATAAAATTTTTGAGCCAAAAAAATTTTGTGACTCAATTCTAATGAATGTATTAAATTCTATCAAGGTTGTAGTGTTCCTATGACTACGGGTATCATTGTAGTTATGGAAATCCTAGACCAAACTAAGAATTATGAAAATAATTAAAAACACCCAATTTTGATTAGAAACAAAATTGGATGAAATCAAACAAAAGATGGTTGAAAAACTTACAATGGATGTTGTTGATAGACTTGTTAGTAATTGCCCCTTGCGAATTTTGGTTGATTTGGTGATTTGAGGTTTGATTTTGAAGGTTTTGGTGATGGGGTTTTCGTTTACAGCAGGTGGGAGAAAGAGGGAAGAAAAAAATGATGTTTGGTATATAATTTCGACTGTAAGGGGGTGTTTGTTTTCACAGATAGGCGGTCCCCTTAATTAATTAAGGGGGCTGCCCTTTTTACACGACCGGTCCCCTTAATTTTAAGGGGGCCGCCACCTGAAAAAAAATTTCCTTCGATTTTTGGCCAGTTTTACGAGAATTAATATTGACAATTTTTAATTAACCCATTGTTTAATTAAAAAGTTTCTTCGACTATTTCGGACGAGATAATCAAGATGTCAATACATAAGACGATTTGGTGACTAGACTTCTTGCGAACATGATGAGTTAATTTCTTCAAACAAAAAAATTAATTGAAATGTTTTGAAATGGAAAAAGTCTATATTGTGGAAGATGAGATATTGGAATGGAGTTGAGACTTCAACAAGGCGATTTTGATAGACGTAGTTGAGGCGAGCGTCGATGTGGATGGGAGTTTGTTTCATCCATAGTGGTTTAAGACTTTTCTGATGCAAACTAATCCTACTTCTCTGTTAATTATTATCCACTAACTCACTTTTCTTCATCTACGTGAGTTCGTGGCCATAGAAGATTTCCATTTCATAGTGGTTCATGGATAATCCATGTGAAAGAATGGTTCCTAATGAACAAATTCTTTTAAGACTAGAAAGCCAACAAATGGCATTTCTAGTGACTATCATATTTCCTGACTATCATTAATACTAAGTATATAGCATACCAATCTATAATTTACGTAATTAGAGAGTGAGACGTATCTTAGCCTTCAAGAGAAATCACTTTAAAATCTTCAAGGTAGCAAGCTTCAAGGATGAGGATTTATGGAAATCCTATATGAGTTCTTCAATTTGTTTGACGAAAGCCAAATGATGCTTGTAGATGATTAACCTCAGAAGATATGATCATTTAGCCATTTGGTCCCCATTGTTTCATGGGACTGAAGTTATTATTTTCGAACATGTTTTGCACTTGATTCGAACACATACACTGTGAACATCTTCCACATTGAGTGAAGCTTGGTTGGTGTGGATGATTCCACATTGTGTGATTAGTGTTAGAGTAATTTGGTCTACCTTGGTCTCTCCTAGGTTGAGGTGTTTTGGAACGAGGATGAAAGTTTTCCTTTCTTCTCGGAGGAGGTGTTTTAGACCTCATTGTGGGTTTAGTAAATCTGACTCCGAGTTTTAAGGAGGGTTTATAAAAATGCTTTACTTCATCATCACTTGCAATAGGAATTTTAGTATTGTTTATAAGTATAAATTTTGGTTTTGAGTTTGGGTTTGATTCTATCAATTTTTCTTTTCACTCGACTTCTTGGGCTTTTACAAACTTTACTCCAGAAGTTTTTTAAGAACTTATTATTTTCTTAAGTGAGTGACTACTATCATTAAATTGATTTAGTCTAGATATTTCTTTTCTAAGCTTCTCATTTCCAAGCTTAAGGTCTTGACATAATTTACATTCTTCAATTACTTTCTTACCTTTTTCTAACCTAGATAATTTATCTTTTAATTCTAGTGCTTCATTTTCTAATTTTATTTTAGCTTGTTTTAGAGTTTTATTTTTAGCCATGACTTTTAGTCCTAATTTGCATAGTCTACTATATTCACTATCTAAGTCATTTTTGTCTAGTGATGATTGGTCATCACTAAAGTATTCGGTTTCGGAAAGTACCTCATTGGAAGCTTTAGCCATAAGACACTTTTTGTCATTTGTCTTCTCCTCTTCATCTTCGTCGCTATCACTCCAAGATCCTCCAACAAACGCTTTTTGATTTTGATATCTTGATAGTTTTGGACATTCTCCGACGAGATGATTTGGATCTCCACACTTAAAGCATTTTCTTTCGCCTTTGCCATTTTTGTCGTCTTTATTTCTTTGGAATGATTTTCTCTTTTCATGTGGTTGTCTTATGAATCGTCCTCGTCTTTTGAAGAATTTCTTGAAGTCTCTTACGGCCATGGCGTATTCTTCATCTTCACTATTAGAGGTTGAGCTATCATCATCACTAGATTCCTTTCTAGCTTTCAAGGCAATAGATCTACTTTGTTCTCTTTTGCTTTTGACGGTTTCGGAATCTTAATTACTTCTTCATAAACCTTTAAATTTCCAATGAGTTCGTCAAGTGATAGAGTTGTTAGATTCTTTGATTCTTCAATCGTCGTGACTTTTGCGCGCCATTTAGGATGTAATGCCCTAAGAAATTTCCTAACACAATTCTTGCTAGAAAAACTTTCATCAAGTGCTTTTAGACTAGTAATAATAGTGTTAAATTTAGCAAATGCATTATCTATTGACTCCTCTTCCGGAATCATAAATTGTTCATATTGTTGAACAAGAAGATCTATTTTGTTAGCTTTGATTTGATTATTACCTTGATGAGTGATTAACAAAGTATCCCAAATTTCATTTGCGGTTTGACACATAAAAATTCTTTCGTATTCTTTACGTGGCAAAGCATTATAAATTACCATTTTAGCTTCATTATTTTTTGCAAGTTTCTTTTTAAGATCATCGTTTTGTTTATGAAAAGGTACAACTTCATCCTTTTTAGTTTCGGGATTATTTTGAATAGGAGGAAAATCACCATCGGTAATAACATGCCAAAGATCTAGATCTTTTGACTTCACATAAGTTTCATTTTCCCAATAAATAAATCATCACTTTCAAAATAGTGGTGGTTTTGCCATGGATTGCCTTTCTAAATATTTTTCTCTGATTCCCTTAGATTCGATTTAAGTTTTAAATTACAATTTATTTTAAAAATCTTGTTTGACATGGCTCTTGATACCAATTGTGGAAAACCAGAAGGGGGGGGGGTTTTTTTGGGTGAATAGTTTTACCGCTTTTTTCTAATTTATGGTTTTAAAGTGTTTGTAAAAAAATCTGATTCTACTTTATGTGAATTTAATACTTGCACAATATGAACAATATACTTATCTAAACAATTAATAGGATAGTATGAGAAAATAATGTAAGACAAGAGATAAGAGTAAGAACAATCAAACCACATCGTGAGGATTTATTGTGGTTTGGTAACGAAGCACATCTTCGCCCTACTCCACTCCTCGAGCACCTAACTCGAGAGTTTTCTTCACTATGTCAACAAGCTCCTTTATGGCGGAGAAAACCTTTACACAACTTTCGTCTTATCTTGATTCCGACACTAAAACTGATGTCGTGTTCTAATCTTAGCTAGAACCCACATTATACCACAAACTTCATAACTTCACTACACAACTTTGCTTCACGGACCTCACAAAACTTCTTCACACTTAGTTTTCTTCACACCACTACTTCACCAAGCCATACTTTAATCACACCTAATAAACATAAAGGAAAGATCACCTCATGATCCAACTATACCTTACAACAATACACCAAGATCTAACAAGCTACACAATCTTATACATGTATTTACCTGTTTTATGATATTGGATGACTATAAGATTGCTACACTCACAAAAGGTGTATACTTCCTTCACTTGATGGTAGGAAAGTTTCTTCTCTTGCACTTGTGATTTGTCCTTGGTTCACTTGGAAACAATGCTTTATGATTAAATGATCAAAGGATGTTTAGAGATGCGTTTTGGGCTGTTTTTGATCAGAATGAAAAAATAAAATGTTCCGTTCCAAAAGTCTTGGCCTGTTTAGCCTTTTATCAAGACATTAGCTAACTTGAATAAATCAAATCAACTATATGAGACAATAACTATGAATACTATGTGCTAATGCGGTAATTTAACACCACACGTACTAAGAAAGAACATCACTGTTATATAAACTTTGCGTATTTTTATTATTTTCTATTAGGCGTTCTTATTAAACACTTATGTCGTGGGGTTCCTTTTATACACCAAGGAAACCCTAATGAGCTTTACAAATGTGTGAAAGGATAATGCATATCCTTTCCTAAGATAACTATTAAGATAACTATTATGTTACATAAACAGACTTAACTAGACAAGATCAGTACTAACTATAGTACTGTCAGACTTAACTTAGTTCTGACAGACTTAACTATGTCTACCAGACTTAACTCTATAACTACCAGACTTAAGTCTGTTTACAATAATTCCTAAACAATCCTCCCTACTTGATCTTCACTTGTGAACTTCAAGTTTTTTTATACCTTTCATTATGATCTTCTGAGGAGTCTTTGTGATCTTTTATCTTTGGAATTATTCTTGAACTGCAACATGATGACTGTCTTGTATGACCACTTTCTTGACTTCTATCAGCAACTCTTTAAAGCATCACTTCTTGCAGCATCTAATCTTGTAAATATCATGATCAACACTTCACAGCTACATACACTTTCTCTTTAGCAACATAGAAACAGCAACATTGACTATATGTACATCAAATCATAAAAGTTTTAGGTATTATTCTCTGTCACTTACAGTGTGTTAACTCCTGAGAGAGGTGATCATTGAATGAAAATTTTTATGGAATTTGATGTATCTTACCAGTTAGCCATTAACCCTGAGTAGCCAATGTTTTGGTTTATAAACCATGGTACATTGATAACCATTTCAACTCTTAGTACATGAAACATGGTGTTGGTGAGTTGAATTACCATATGATTTTTAGCAAATCATCAGCTATCAACTGATTTGATTACTCTTTACCAGTAGCCGTTTGCTCTGGAGTAGCTAACTCTTCATTTTAAAAACATGGTGAGTTAATTACCATACAGTTTTTGGTAAACTATCAACCATCAATGGATTTGAGAAGTCTTTACCAAAGCCGTTTGCTTTGGACTATCTAGTCCTTATGCTATTAAGCAATGGTGAATGATGAACCATTTGTTGTGTGGTGGTTAGCCAACACTCAAACCCTTCTCTCTTCCATTATAGTCCATAGTTTCCAACATATGTCCACAACTACTGATAACTTTATCACTTTTTAACACCAGCTTGCTTCTCAATCATCTTCAAAAGTTTATAACTAACTTCATTCATTTTTCCATCCAAAAGCTTCATTTCAAAACTTTCCACTTGGCAGGCAATCTTTTGAAAAGGGATACTTCCTATCTGCTTACATATAAATACTACAGGCATCAATAAGGTTAGACATGTACTGGCACACTTGTTCATAATATCTTAACTAAATAACTCTTTGTTGTAGTTGGTAAGCTCCAAATAGCTCTTCATTGAGTGGGGGATCAAACTTAGTCCTGTGATCAAAAACACAAATCTTATTGTACATTTTCATTTAAAAACGTGTCTAGAAGTTATTATACGTTCTACCAAATCACTCCATAGTACTTCTGTCATAAGGATCTTCAGGGAACTATTTGTTCCATATTTCGCATAACCTAACCTGTACCGTCAATAGATCATCTTTTGTGAAGTCTTTAAGCATAGTCCAAAAGCTCATATTAAAATTGATCAGTCTATTTGCTCTTATTATTGATAAATGCTTCTTACACCTTGTTGTAATTTCTTTCCAATTTGGCCGACAATATTAGTTTTGTATCCAAAGAGTAGGATTCATAAACGCTTCTACTGATTCCTCTTTTATCATGTCTCTGAATCTCATGTGTGGACTCTTGTCAAATTATTTTACCTTTCCTGCCTTTGTTCTTTTCTTTTTCCTACTCTTTTACATGACTCATTCTTCTTTCACTTTACCAACTTTTTCTTCTGTATCTGAAACATCAATTCTTTGTTTCTTTGAAATTTCTGTATGAAGCTCTTTATCCCATATCTTTTCAACTATGCCTTTGTATCTTCAATATTTATAGGAACAAAAGATTAACCTGGATTGACAACTTATCAAAAATCTTTTTCACTTATTCAAAACTCAACTTCTTTAACTATGTAAGCTTCCATGTCCCCTGATTCTTCAAATAATTCATCATGTAGTTCCTCATCAGTGATTAGATCATAGGCTTACTTCTTCTTGCTTTAGCTCTTTTTTCTGCAAAGTACTTCTTTCTCTGATTTACTAACTCTACCATCTTCTTTTGCAAGTCTTTCTTTTGGCAACTCTTTACATTAGCACATTCTTTGTCAATTCTACATTAGCTTCAGCTTAGCTCTAATGGCATCCAATCTTCTTCAGTGTTAGTGTTGTAGCTTCAAATTGACTGAGCTTTTCTTTGCTTTTGTTGCTCAGTTAATTCTTCTTCTTCCATTCTTTTAGCTAAGAGTGTATCCAAATGATCTTGTTTGGCAATTTCTTCTTCCTCTAGAGTTTGCAATCTTATGGCTTCTGCAAGACTAGCTTCTTCTTGTTGAATTTGTCTTTTGATCTTTTGGTGAGATAGAGAGAGAGACATAGATAGAGTACCAATCATTGGAGCTTATTCCTTCCCTTTGGCCTTCTCGCAGAACTATCTGGTCCACTACAGTTCTAACTCCTTAAGCCACCGTTTTACTCTCAAAGGCCAGTTCTAATATCTTCAAGCCTAGTATTATGTTTCAAACGCCAGTTAGATACTAATGTCTTTTCCCTTGGACTATTTTCTCTTTTTGTATCTTTTACCCTTATCAACTGATTTTGACCTCTGAGAAGCAACCTTTGATAGAGGTTTAGCTACTTCCAAGGTTGTTGGGCTGATATCTTCCTCACCTGAAGTTTTACTTTGTGTAGGAGTCTTAAAAACATCTGATTTATCCTTCATTATATTCCTAACCATTTCATCCAAACCTTCCCCTTTTCATAAGAAGCCTCATCAAAAATCCCTTTCTGAGGCTTGTTAAAGATTATGAGCTCTGACATATCTGCATCATCTTGATCAGCATGTTGAGTATTAACTGGACCACTACCAGAATTAACTGAGGTGGTACTGATAACTTTGTTCTTAGGTACTTCCCTTAAATGCTTTAGAGCAAGTTCATCCAATTCTCTTCTAAAAGCTAGAATTTCAGGAGTATCTTCTAAAATGCCAGTAGAATAAGCCTCCTTCTCTTGTGTTTTAAGGTTTTGAAGCTCTGTGAAAAACTCCTTTGCCTTTGAATTAGTTGAAGACTTCCTTGGTCCAACTTGCCTGACTGTTGTAGGCACAACAATAAGCTCCTCAGCCTCATCTTCTTCCTCAGAAGCATTTGCATTAGGAGTTTGTAGTGTACCTGCACTGTTAGTCACTTCTGAAGTTCCTCATGTGGGTAGTTTGGATTCTCCAAAAGACAAAGGAATTAATATTGTTCATAGAATCAGTTAGATTAATCAATATTAAACTTCCATCTTTAACCCTACTCCTTTCACATTTAGGTTTTTCTTCAAGAAATTTTACATGCAGATATTACTTCTACCTTTTTGGTTAATAAAATTTTATACCCTAAAGGCTTTGGCTATTTAGTGAGTAACCCCCAACTAAGGAAAACCCTCATCACAATTTACCATTTCAAACTTGCCAAAGTTAACACTTAGGAGTATCTTAAAATGGTAACATGACACCAAAAGGTCTTATGTAGTAAAATTGGTTTGTGCCAACAAAAGCTCATAAGGTAGTTTTGTTTTGTGGTTTTGTCACCTCTTACCCTATTAATAGATATAGTAAGCGGCGTATTAACTGCTTCTGCCCTCAAAAAAGTAGTTGGTAGAGGGAGTCTGCTGCTCATAGTCCTAACAGCCTCAAATTAGGGTCCTATTATTCTTTCAGCAACACCATTTTGCTGGTTAAAGTTCTGGCTATTGCTATACTCTTGTTTATTTCCCTTGTTCTCACAAAATTTAGCATATCACTATCTTAAATTTTGTGCCATTATATGATTTAATGGTTTTAACCCTGTGATTTAAGCTGGTTTTCATTTAGTTCTAATTTGGAAGTTCTGACGGATGCCACTAGTTTCATTCCTAGTAGCCAAGAAGAATACCCAATCTAAATCTGGTTAATCATCAGGAATTTACAAGGGTAATCTTGCATGATTAATGCTTTTACAGAGTAGGTCCAAAAAGATCAGATGCAAGGTTGTGTAATGGCTTTAGTGATTGTTCTTTAATTTAGCCTATATAGGAGACTTCAATTTAATTAAAAAGGTATAAGTGTAAACGTAAAACGTAAAGTATAGCATGGGTTTAGGCGAGAACCCCGAAGTAAAGTGTAATTAATATAAGTAAGATTTATACGCTTGGAATGCTCTCAGAAACTAATGAATTACGTAGGACACCTAGACGGAAATTAAATTTAAAGACGGCTCATGTTTAACTAGGAACGTGAGATAACTTATCCGGTAAAGCCATAAAAAGTAAAATTTACTCAAAAGTATATAATAAATAGGAGTATGTATAAAAAATAATGACCTAGAATTTATGAAGTATTACAATCATCCCCTGTTAAAGGAACTCTGGTCCTTAGAGTTCAACTAGTGACGTCAGCTAGTGAGGCGCTTGAGAAGAGGTGAGAGTACTTGCTTTTGAATTGGTCTTCTCGCTCCCATGTGAATTTTGTTCCTCGCTTAGAATTCCAACAAACCTTAACTATTGGGATCCTTCTTCGTTTTAGCTTCTTCACTTCATGATCTACGATCTCAACGGGCTCTTCTACAAACTGTAATTTGTCGCTTATCTTGATTTCCTCCAATGGCACTTGTAGGCTTGCATCTGCTAAGCACTTCTTAAGATTCGACACGTGAAACATATCGTGAATGCTGCTTAATGCTTAAGGTAGTCTCAGACGATAAGCTACTAGCTGACTCGCTCCACAATTTTGAATGACCTCACATATCTTGGTGCTAGTTTCCCTTTCCTGCCAAAACGTACTACTCCCTTCCATGGCGATACCTTGAGTAACATACAATCGCCGACATTGAACTCAAGGGGTTTATGTCGCTTATCGGTGTGGCTTTTCTGACGATCTCTTGTTATCTTAAGCCTTTCCTTTATTTGGATTATTTTTTCTGTTGTCTCTTGTACAATTTCTAGACCAATCAACTGACTTTCACCAACTTTTACCCCCATAACAGGTGATCTACACTTTTGCCCATAAAATGCTTCAAACAGCGCACACTTAATGCTTGAATGGTAACTATTATTGTAGGAAAACTCAACTAAGGGAAGATGAGTATCCCAACTGCCTCCAAAATCAATGACATAAGCCCTGAGCATATCCTCCAAGGTTTGGATAGTACGCTCACTATGACCATCAGTTTGAGGATGGTAAGCCGTGCTCATATCCAACTGCGTTCCCAACGCCTTCTGAAGTGTCTGCCAGAATCGTGACGTGAATCGGCTATCACGATTAGATATGATAGACACAGGCACACCGTGTCTTGTTACAATTTCATTGATATAAATTCTTGCTAACTTCTCCATTTTGTAATCTTCACAAATAGATTAGAGATGAGCAGACTTGGTCAACCTGTCTATAATAACAAAAATTATATCATAACCACTACTTCTTTTAGGCTGTTTTGTGACCAAATCCATGGTTATCTTCTTCTATTTCCACTCAGGGATTTCTGGTTGTTGGAGCAATCCGGAGGGCCTCTGATGTTCGGCCTTAATCTTTGAACACGTCGGACACTTGCTAACATACATTACAATGTCCTTTTTCATTCCCGGTCAACAATACAAATCTCTCAGGTCGTAGTACATCTTATCTGCACCTGGATGTACAGAATATTTCAAGGTGTGGGCTTCGTCCATAATTAGAGTTCTTACATTGCTCGCTGATGGAATCTAGATCTGATCTATAAAATATAATCCACCGTCATCCTTTCTTTTGAATTGCGCATCCAACCCTCGCAGCATTTTCACTGAAGCTTTAAGGTCCTTAGAAGCTTTGCTTTGTGCTTCCAGTATTTTTGTCTTGATGCCAGAGTAGATTGTCATGCTCATAGTATGCACTCGTCTTGGTTTGATTCTTTCCTTTCTACTCAATGCATCTGACACTACATTCACTTTACCGAGGTGGTTACGAATCTCACAGTCGTAGTCGCTAAAAGTTCAATCCATCACCTCTGGTGCATATTCAACTCCTTTTGATCAAAGATGTACTGAAGGCTTCTATGATCAGTGTAGATAACACTCTTTGTTCCGTACAAGTAATGCCTCCAGATTTTAAGAGCGAAAACTACTGTGCCCAACTCCAAATCATGGGTGGTATAATTCTTCTCATGTACTTTAAGCTACCTAGATGCGTACGCAATCACCTTGTCCCTCTACACCAACACACACCTAAAGCCTTGGTTTGATGTATCATAGTAAACCACAAAGTCATCTGGTCCGTCGGGGAGTGCTAACACAAGAGCATTACACAACTTATCTTTTAGTATGGGGAAAGCTTCTTCTTGCTTATCACTCCACTCATACTTCTTGTTCTTTTGAGTTAACAGAGTGAGAGGTTTGGCGATCTTGGAAAAATTCTTGATGAATCTCCAATAGTATCCCGCCAATACTAAAAATAAATGAATTTCTGTTGGTGACTCGGGAGTTTTCCAATTCTTCACTGACTTAATCTTGCTAGGTTCCACATGGATTCCATCGTTGTTAACCACGTGCCCTAAGAAGTAAACCTCCCGTAGCCAAAATTCACACTTGGAAAATTTTGCGTACAACTTCTCTTTCCTGAACAACTCTAGGATCATCTTCAGGTGGACTTTGTGTTCTTCCTTTGACTTTCAGTAAATCAGGATATCGTCAATAAACACAATGACAAACTTGTCCATGTAAGGCATGCAGACGTGGTTCATTAGATCCATGAAAACTGTTGGCGTATTTGTTAATCTAAAAGGCATAACCGTGAACTCGAAATGTCCATATCGAATCCTAAACGCGATTTTTAGAATGTCCGCCTCATGTACTCTTAACTGATGGTAACCCGAGCGAAGTTCTATCTTAGATAAATAGCAAGCACCTTGCAATTGGTCGAATAGGTCATCAATTCTAGGGAGAGGGTAACGGTTCTTTATGGTCAGCTTGCTCAACTCTCGGTAATCTATGCACATCCTTCTTCTTGACAAATAACACATTCGCTCCCCAAGGGGAATGACTAGGTCGAATAAAACCCTTATCTTGGAGTTCTTTGAGCTGATTAGCCAACTCTTGCATTTCAGAAGGTGCCAATTGATATGGCGATCTTGCCACTGGCATCGCTCCAGGAATTAGGTAAATGTGGAATTCTACTTCACGCTCAGGTGGTAAACCTGATAGATCATCCAAAAATACTTCATGAAAATTGCAGACAATAGGAATGTCTTCAAGCTTCTTTTCATTGGTCTTCATACACGAAAGGGGTTGCGGGTCTTTTTTCGGTCTTTCGCCTTGAATTTCAAGTGTTTCACCATTCGGTAACAAAATATGAACTATCTTTTCATAACAGACGATTTCTGCACGGTGGTTTGATAACCAATCCATTCTTACTATAACATCAAAACTTCCTAATTCGGTCGGTAGTAAGTCTATTTTGAAAAAATGATCTAACAGATTCAAAGTGCAACCACATAAGACGGTGTTAGTGCTCACAACTCTTCCATCCGCTAATTCTACATCATAACTAGTATCTATTGCAGAAGGAGTAATATCAATAAAGGTAGTAAAAGTAGTAGACACAAAACTTTTGTCGGCACCCGAGTCAAATAAAATATAAGCATAATGATTGTTGAGTAGGAACGTACCCGTGACCACGTTCGGGTTTTGCTGAGGTTCTTCGGTCCTCATCACGTATGCTCTTCCACGAGCACCTTTATTCTGCAGGTCCTTCCTCTTAGGGCACTTGTTTCTATAGTGCCTGTAGGTCCAAAGTCTTGGATCTGTTTAGCCTTTTGTAGGACAATAGCTAACTTGAATAAATCCAAATAAACTATATGAGAGACAGTGACTATGAATACTATATGCTAATGCGGAATCTTAACACAAGTACTAAGAAGAACACAATGTAAAACTTTGCTATTTGCTATTAATTTCTATTAGAATTACTAATATAATCTCATACTAAACATTGTGCCGTAGGGTTCCTTTTATACACCAAGGAAACCCTAATAGGCTTTACAAAACGTGTGAAAGGATAATCCATATCCTTTCCTAAGATATCTCCTAAGATATCTCTAAGATAACTATTATCACTATTCTGTTACATAAACAGACTTAACTACAAGGCCAGTACTAACTATAGTACTGCCAGACTTAACTTAGTACTAGCAGACTTAACTATGTCTACCAGACTTAACTCTATAACTACCAGACTTAAGTCTGTTTACAATAATTCCTAACAATCCTCCCCTAACTTGATCTTCACTTGTGAACTTCAAGTTTCTTTGAATATCTTCATTATGAGCTTCCTGAGGATTTTGTGAGTATTATCTTTGGAATTATTCTTGAACTGCAACCCTTTGAATTGATCACTACCTGATCTTTGCAGCAACTAATCTTCTAAGTATCATAATCAGCAAATCACAGCGACAAGTCATATCTCTTCAGCAACACTTGAATAAGCAGCAACATTGACTATATGTACATCAAATCATAAAGTTTCAGTCTATTCTCATCACTTCTAGGTGTGTTAACTCCTGAGAGAGGTTTTTGAACATGAATCATTGGTAAGTTGAGTACCATCTAGTTTTTGGTAAACTGTCAACCATATAAATGGATTTTCCACAGCCTTTACCACAAGCCATAACCTTGTGGGCTAGCCAACTCTTTACAAACATAGATATGGTGAGTTGATAACCATATAATTTTTGGCAAATTGTCAGCCATAAACGGATTTGAGAAGTCTTTACCAAGAGCCGTTTGCTTCTGGACTAGCCAGTCCTTATGTATGTTAGACATGGTGTTCTGATAACCATTTGTTGTGTGGTGGTTAGCCAACACCCAAACCCTTCTCTCTTCTATTATAGTTCACAGCTTCCAATATATGTTCACATCTACTCCATCATTCTCTAACACCAGCTTGCTTCTCTATCATTTTCAAAAGTTTATAACAATTCTCATTCATCTTTCCATCCAAAAGCTTTATTTTCAGCATAGTTTGACATACATTAGTTCATAAAGGATATTTTATTTCTGCTAACATATAAATATCAGCTGAGGCTAGGTTC
>BQNB010167183.1:0-14030 GCA_026074375.1 Tanacetum coccineum
CTATCATTGACTGGAAGATAGAGTGTCTTGGAACAAAACCACAACTTGATGAAGCTAAAACCAATGAAGAGATTATTTTAAATGTGGTAACAAGAAGTAATGGACAGCAAAGACACTTTAGTGTTTTAACATCAGTATTGTCCATATTTGATAGAGAAGATCTAAATGCTATTTATAAAAGATGAATATTGGAGCTCACAACATGAATAGAAGGTAATCAGTTGGAAGTTGCACAGTTCCTCAGGAGTACACACTTTGATGACTAATGAAGGAGTAGTCATTCATATGCTAACAGAGAAAAAGTATCCTTTAAAGAAGGAAATACTAGTGCACATGCTAAATCTGAAATTAGAGTTTCTGAAGAAGAAAGTACTATGACATTGGAATTGATACGATTTATCAAGAAGGTACTTGCTGATTTAGAATCTAAAGAATATGACTGATGGAAGTTAGAAGGGATTGGGTGTTGGTTAACCAAAATGGTTATCAATTCACCATGCTTAACAGGCAAAAGAATTGGCTAGTCCACAAGCAAACGGCTTGGGGTAAAGACTTCTTAAATCCGTTTATGGTTTACAATTTACCAAAAATTGTATGGAGTAATCAACTCACCTTGCTTCTTGGTGAAGAGTTGGCTAGTCCAAGATCAAACAGTTCTTGGTAAAGTCTACTCAAATCTGTTGATAGCTGATAGATTTCTAAAAACTATATGGTTTATCAATATACCATGTTATTACAATGAAGCATTGGCTAGTCCAAACTCAAACGGTATTTGGTAAAGACTAATCAAATCCGTTGATGGCTGGTAGTTTGCCAAAAACTACAAAGCCAACTTAGTTGGATTGTAGGTATCAAGATGTTGATGTGTAGCTGAAAAGATGTTGCTGAATTGCTGAAAAGACAAGGATGCTGCTAAAGAAGGATAGAGTGTACAAGATTAAGAAATCATGAAGAATGTTTGGATACATCCTCTGTGCATTAAAAGAAGATTAAAGAACAATCAAGTTCTTAAAGGAATGAAGAAACATGAAGTTAAAATAGTTTAACATTCATGTTTAAGGGAGGATTGTTAGGATTAATGTTTTCTTAACTTAGTACCGACAGTACAAATAGTTAGTACCGACAGTTATACTTAGTACCGACAGTACAAAGTAGTTAGTACTGTTAGTTAGTTAGTACCGTTAGTAGTAAATTAGTTAGTACCGATGACAAGATATTTAAAAGATATTTAAAAGATATTTGTCAGAAAGATATGTAAGCCTTTTAGGGTTATCCTTATGATATAAAAGGAACCCTAGGCATAGTTAGACATAAGAGTTCAACACAAGATCATACAGAACATACAATATCATAGTTAGCAATCTGTGATCCTCAAGAACACTTTAATAAAGTTGTTATCCAGATTGATTCATTGTTCTTCTTAGTACTTGATAACTTGTGTTAGATCCGCATTAACATATTGTATTCATAGTCATTGTTTCTACATAGTCATTTGTATTTATACATACTGGCTATCATCCTTTATAGGCTGCAAAGATCCTTTCAGTTTTTCAGGACCATCATACGATATTTCCTTTTAACTTTCTTAAGGTTCATTTCAGTGTTATTAGAACTGACGCATTTGTTCAACAACCTTTTCCATGAATCTGAGATTTTTAAGATCAGCATGTATTTTTATGCGCGGAACAGTCTTGATTTGATTATATTTGAGACAATTGAAAGAGTGTCTTATCGTGGTCTTTATTCTGATATGAGTAAGTGGAAGGGGTTGGTTGTTTCTGTGTTTGGTAAATTTTTGTGTGTCTTGACTTATCAATGTTCTTTGTAAGTGGTGTTTCAAGCTTTTTTTCTTTATGTAAGTGCTATTTGCTGCAAGTAATTTAGCCACACTATGTTCTATTCGATGTTAATAGTTTCAATTTACTTCGATGTAATTTTAACTTTGGCTTCATTACTTGCTTCCTTCACACTTTTAATTTGATTCTTCAAGTCGCAAATTAGTGTGGTTTTGGCCTGTAGCTGAGCTTTCAAATCATTTATCACAAAAAATTCACGAAATTCAGGATATTCCTTATTCTTACATGGTTTGTTACTATGAAAACTTTCTTCCTTTTGTTGTATTGAAATTTCAAGTGAAATACAATGTTTTTCAAGTTGTAAAAATTGTTTTGAAAGTTCATTGTAAACTTCCATACAAACCATATCTTTCGTTTTGAGAAGCTCAGCATTAAGCAAAGCATCCTGGTCAATCTCTCCTCCCCTATGACACATATTTGTTGAAGTAGGAGTGGTATTGCTATCAACCTTTTCCAACAGATGTGTGTCATAATTGGGTTCAGATTGCTCAGTATGCTGTTGTTCATTAGCAAGGATATTATGTAGAGCAGTCAATTGTACCTCAGCAAATGGCTCTTCGTCATTTACTGGTCCGATATCTGCATCCACAGCTTGTGTGGTATAATTCCCTGAACTGCTACTTGTATCCTGCTTGTCGGGCTTTGTCCTACTGCTTTCTGTGACAACCAACCCAGCATCAACTGCTTCACGCATATCGACCTTTTCCTCTTGCCTTTGCATCTGAGTTTCAATCTCTGATTTGCTGAATGCATGTTGTTTTCAGGCTCTATCAAACTGCCCATTTTGATTACAATCAAGTGTCATCATTGCTTGGAAATGGGATTGAACATTTTTCTATATATCTTGACGACTGCATCTTGCACTTGACTTAATTTGATGCTCATGAAGTATTTCTTCATGCAACGCTTCCATTCTCCTTTGTGCATTAACTTCATTTTTATTTCATGCATAATTACACCATATGTATTTACAAACTCTATGAATGACCACTTTAAGTGTATCCATGTTCTTGAGTAACTCACGTTTGTACGCACTAGGTTCACAGATCTCGCGTGATGTATTCAAGTCTTCGTTGTCCACCTTGATTCAGAAGATCTGTTCCATTTACCCCTTTTGAGGCAATAAATTCCTTAAACTGTGTTTTGAGTGCTTGAAGACAAGTCTTTGCATTAACCCCATGAAGATTCGCTCTTTCAAGTTGTAGCTTTAACTGATCCAGATTATGAACCTCTTCAATTTGAAAGTCTTGTTTGATCTTCACAAAATATATGACGCGAAATGCTGGTTTAAATGCATCAACAACATAAGGCGAATTAAGGAGATAGAGATCATGAAGATGTGTCTCGAGTTGTTCAAACCATGTCATGCAGTTGGAGTACCTTTGTTTTGCGAGCCGTTGATTTCTTTTGGCGTCGTTGAAGCTATATCTCTTTGATTAGAATTAGAAGATTCCATTAAAATTCGATGTGTGAAATAAAATTAAGGGATCTTAAGTAGATAATTGTGATTGATGTTTTGGTTTTTTATATGCAATTAACGTTCACGGGTTTTTACATGTCTTGATTAAACCGATAAATGATTCGGGATTTTACAAAAATCATCGAGAAAACCGTGAATGAATAATCGTTTGATGTTAAGGTAGGTTTGTTGTTTGATTAATGCAGTTTAAGTCCTGTTTAGGTTGACGGTTTGTTATTTGGCCCTAAAATATTTGAATTTTGACCAAAACACAAAATTTACCCTATTACCAAAATTTAAATTTTGTGTAAAAATTAGCTAAAAAAGCTATTGAAAAATTAATTTTTTTCTTAATTTTTCCCGCCAAAAATAATTTGAATTTTTTAACAAAATTTTTCCCTATTACCAAAATTTAAATTTGGTGTAAAAATGGGATAAAAAGGCTATAGAAAAAATTAATTTTTTTTTTTTTTTTTTTTTTTTTTTTAGCGCTGCCTAGGATGATTGCAAACAGCCGCCTGAAAAAAAAATTCAAACTGTCACCAAACCGCTGCCAAATAAATCAAGCAAACCGCCTCTTATATTTTTGCTAACTCGCCGGCTTAATAAAATAATCAAACCGCTGCCTATAGTGACCAAACCGCCGCTGGTGAAATAAGGCAACTCGCTGGCAAGATTTAACAGCAAACCGCCTCTTATATTTTTGCTAACTCGCCGGCTTAATAAAATAATCAAACCGCTGTGAAATAAGGCAACTCGCTGGATCAATAAAATAATCAAACCGCCGTGATAAGCAACTCGCCGTGATAAGCAACTCGCCGTGATAAGCAACTCGCCGGCAAGAAAATAAGCAAATCGCCTTTGACCTGGTCAACTCGCCGGCTACCTTTTCCTAAAAATCCGGATCTTGTCCCTATCTTTTGTCAAACCGCCGGCAAGAATAACATTTAATATTCAAACCTCCATCAAGAACATACATTCGAATCTAGCCAAAATAAGCCCAAATATGCTTATTAACCACGAAACAAAGCTAAAATATCAAATACTAAGCAAACCTTATAAGCCTAATCATTCCATAACATCTATTTCTTCGCGGATCATCAAGAAAGAAGCAAACCTCCACGAAGAACACAAACCTTAATAAGCTTATAAATCGAACTTGAGGCTTGAGTTTCACTTGGAATGGCAACAATACATCATGTTTAACATGTATAACACGAAAAACTCCAAGATTAACCAACAAATAAGCTCAAAATAAGCTTTGAGCCGTGGGCTTATTTTCTTCAAAAATAAGGACGAATTTGATCTAGTTTAACCACTAGAATCAACCACGAATCCACACGTAGCTCTGATGCCAATTGTAGGTTCCCTAATTCACACAAACATGTATAGATCTAAAGAGATCTAGAGAGAGAAAGTTAGAGAGAGAGAATAGTTGAGAGAGAAATAAGGAAAACACACTAAAGAGTGTGTGTAAAATGAATAGATGCTTACCTCTTCCAAAGTTGGAAGAGGTATTTATAGTTCTTACAATACACCGGGTATTAGTACCCGGTTCAATACCGAAAGTCATACGTTTACCTATTAAACTACGAGCTATATTGAACAGTAAAATACATGGGGTGACCGAGTCTTTTTCTAATATCTAACAAGCAGTATCAACAAAGAACCAATATCAGTATTAACAAAGAACCAGCAACACTAATATATAAGCAACATTAATTTCTCTTAATCCCAATAGCAGTATTAACAAAGAACCAACAGTATTAACAAAGAACCAGCAGCACATTATTATCTCGAACAGAGGTATTTATAGGCTTAAGTAGAGAGGTTGGGTAGTTGGAGTCTTTGGCGGGAAACTACTTTGTTTGACTTTTGCCAAGTCAAACAGTATTAACTATGCTAGCAGCACTAATTGAGCCTGGCAGTACTAACTAATAACAGCAGTAGTATTAACTTGGCAGTATTAACTTGGCAGTACTAACTAATAACAACAGCAGTATTAACTTCTAGTTGAGCTCATATCAAGCCTCATCTCGACTCAGATGTCGGGTTCACTTATTCAACAAAAACCACTCATTTTTTACCTCTAAATTCATTTTGGGAAACACGCAGATGCTCAAAAGTACAATAAAGCTTAATGTGGAAATGACAATAGGAGAATACGTACAGTGGCTTACATTGTGTCCAATCTATCTCGATGAGCAATTAGACCCCTCCTATGAGAATCCAGGTTCTTGACCTGCATTACATGTAGCATAAAAAATAAGAAAACTCTATTATATAATGCATAAGCTATGTTACAGAAGTTTAGTAAAACATCCCAAGTAAATTAAATGTTTATCATGTTCTTATTGGGTTGAAATGTAACACCCCCAAATTGGGTCGCAGCGGAATAAGGGTCCGGGACGTGTTACTTCTCAGATCAATAACACAAGATAATATAAGAACGACCAAAAAGTCGTTTAAAACTGATACATTGGATTTAACAAAATGTTGTGTTACAAAAGCCCGAAGCTTTACTTGTTTACTTGTTATTATTACAAAGATTTCCAGCCCATAACAGATATACAAAATGTAATGCGACTAAATCTTTAATGCATGACTTCAAAATATAACCACCAATGTATCCTTCGCACCTCGTGCTTAATGACCTCCTGAAAAACATTGCATTTAAAAACGTCAACATAAAGTTGGTGAATTTCATAGGTTTATGTAAATGTATATGCAGGACCGCAAGACTTTCCCAGTGATAATGCAACAGATGCAGACATCACAAAATGTAATTACGTTTTCCTAAGCTCATGACACCGAAGCTCGACATAAATGAATACAATATATAAATATTGCCTACATTGCCCGTGACGATGTTCAACCCGTAACATCCAAAATCCGACATGATATACGTTCGTTTCCAGTGATAGCTAGTCACCCGAACGGGGAGGTCAATCCCAAATAGATCTATCTATAATCATTCGCGCTCACATTCCAGTAATTGACAGTTCATGATTCATGGGCATAGTGGGTTATCGCTACTTAGGCAAAACGTAATCATGATAAAATGTACACTTGCGTCCAATTTGTAAAACATGCATATGTTTCTCACCCCAAAAACTTGTAAATCAATAATTGTAAAACATGGGGCTATGAACTCACCTTGAGTGAGTAAATTGATAATAAAATATCCTAAATAAAACGTGTCACGCTAACGCCCGAATGCAACCTAGTTAATATAGGTCGAATCAGTAACCAAGTACGTTGTCTAACAACAACCATATATAATCCTATATAGTTATCATCGTACTATCGTTCGGGCTATCATAATTAAGAGGTCATGACATGACGTACGAGGAGTTAGGACACTTTAAATCGTAAATCCAACAACTCGTCAATACGCCATCCGAAGAGGCCTCATTATGAAATTCCTTAGTAATATAGCACTTTGATAACTAATAACATATATATTTCTATATAGCTATATCACCATCTAATCGTTTAAGTGAAATCGTATTTATAAAGTAAAAACGTTTATAATTACGCCTTTAGCAAAAATGACATAACTTTGTCGTTTTAAGTCCGTTTCTCGCGTTTCTTACGCCCACGCTTTCGTATTAAGACGAGTGATCATAAAATCACATTTTTAGGTTTTTGAGATTCTGTGATGAATAGTGTTTTTACTGTTCATAACAGCTATATAATCGTTTTTATACTTTTAATTAACGTAAAACCCGTTTTTGTCGTATCTTATTCGTTATAGCTCCGTTTTTAGCGATTCTTTCGAACACGTTCTCGTAATTGAAAGTTTTATCATATTATTGATGTTTACAAAGTATATGTTACTGCCATGAATAGTAATTTTTATAAAATTTGTTTTATAAAGTATTTAGCATCGTAAACTCGTAACTAGTGTATCTTCTTCGTTATAAATCGGATTTTCGAGTTTCTTATCATTTTGGAATCCTCATGAGATGTACTATCTTTATAAAACATAATATGGCTGCTTCCAAATTCGAATCAAAACAGAAGGTTTGAGGTTTTGTGATTTAGACATGTTTTAAGCTTGATTTTTATACCATTAAGCTTCAACACCTTATTACAACTACTTCACAACATTTCTATCTTATGTTTTACATATATAAAGTCCATTAGATCATGATTTGCTCAAGTGTGTTCAAGATAACAAGTTTAACTACCATTTTCACTTGTAACTCATAAGTTAACATTAGAAACCCTAATTTGCTCATAAACATGTTCATACTTAACCAACATGTTAGAAAACTTATACATCCCTTTTAACATGATATTACTATTCATATGACATGTAAATAAGTCCATATAACATTAATCATAAGTAAATATCCATTTTACATATTCAAAAGTACCCTAAATGGTGATTTAGCTAAATATAACATATGAACACATAAAATCTTAGTTATGAAAAGATAAAGGTTTGAAGAGGACCTTATGATGAACAATGATGATATAAAACACAATCTAAACCCTTGTTTAGATTAAAAACCAAAGCTAGCATACTTGAAAACCATAATTTCCTTTGAAAACCCTAATTTCCTTTCCTTGCTTCCTTGCTTGCAAATGCTTAACCAAGTCTTGGATCCTTCTTAGAATACCTTAAATTCTGATGTTGTGTATGTTGTATATTGATAGAAAATCAAATTTGGATTTGTTTTGGTAGGTTTTGAGCCGATGGGTTTAAGAGAGGAACAAGGAAGGGAGTTTTGTGTATTTCTTGTAATGAATGGAAAGTTATTGAGCTTTTTCTATCACAAGTGTACCCTTATTTATACTACTAGGAAGATATTTTAGTGTCTAGTTGATGTATGCAAGGTGGCAAAGCTTCTTGAAGAAGATTGGATGACATGAGAATAAGATAGGCTTATTTAGAGCTTATCTTGGTCTAGTCATGGTTCAAGTTGCATGAAGATATTTTACAAAGCTTCTTGGTGACTCTTGGCTTATCCTAGTCACTTATACACGAAATCATGCTTGTGTATAAGTTAGGATATGTTTTGATCTTTTATATAATGAATACTTGCATTATATTAAGTATAATGTAGGATAGACTTAATAAAATGTATAACTTGCACATGGTAGAGTTTGATTTGAATTCTTTCATGAGGAATATGTATAATGTGATAAATACTTGAAGTTTTACATAAACTTTAAGTATTGGGTTTAAATTTTGGGTATTTGATGAAGCGTAGATAAGTTAAGTGCTTCAGGAAGCGGCCTAACGTTATTTTATCGCGAAAGTAAAAACCCCCACCTTTAAAAAAAAACACAAAAAAAACACGTAACAATAGAAAAAAATTAGGCCAATGTATAATATCTTAAATAATCATATAACACTTACTTGATGTAAACATTTAATTGTTTAATGCCCGTTTACATTGAATGATCATTTTTAGTTTACGCGATTTAGCTTAACGATTACGATTTAAAAGCAAACGCGTAAAACCCTAAAAATAAATTATGGATTACATAATGTCATAAAATGACCTAAAACACGAGGTGTTATATATTCCATCCTGTAGTAGACGATGGCCTATATTGACCCGTCACTCAAGCCTCCCAGACCTCCGTTGTGTTTAAGAAATATCAAAGTTTAATAGACTAATAGACTTATTTTCTAGACTATCTTCTGTAGGGACAATGTCATTATGATCCACCTGCAAAACAGACACTTACCCTGTTGACCATTCATAGATAGACACAGGAATTTGACTATATTCCTCAAAAATCTGCTATATTTTTTTTTTTTCATAATTACGCTAATCAATATCACCTAGATGGTTCAAGTGCACCTATTATGTTGTTGAATCTACTTATGTCATATAAAATATAGGAAATAGTCATTGTCACACGATATTCTATCTTATAAAAGTAGCAGATGTAGACTTCTATGAGACCATAAAAGTTTTAGAAAATATCAATGACATGTTATGCAAACTAATATACTTCAGGCAATAGTATGTTCATATAGACTTCTATGAGACCATCAAAGTCCTGTTTATATTTCGTAATTGCTTCTCATTTTTATGAAAATGATTGATCTGGTATCTCTTTAGTTAGGGATTGGTGTTGCTAATTGTTTGTGCTATTAACTATCTCTATTACTGCTACTTGGTTTTATCGATTGTGACTAATAAATTTATTTAAAAAAAGAATTGCTTGCAACGGTATTAATACATGCGCTTTTGTTTTTATAGGTTATACCTTTTCCAAGAAAGCGATTCTCGGTTCTTCATGCAAACTTCCTGTGCGGTTGGAGTTAGTTAGCGTATGAGGTCACGCATCAAAAAGCTCATCACTGATACTAAAGGCAATGAATTCCTTCATCCACAATTGCAGTGCATATGAACGAAGAACTTTTGAACCAAAACTTGCTCCAGTTACTTGATAGCACATTTCATCTCTTCATATTAGTATCCAAACGGTGGTTATCGATGATTACAGATACTAATTTCACTCTGCACCGAAGTCAAATCTGTAACCTGGATCCCCCTTCTGGTCTCTTTTTCCAATGCTGTAAACCATCCTTAGGATAGGATTTGGTGCCGTTAGATATCAAAACTCTGATACAAGTGTTCTCACCTTTGGCTCTGAGACAAGTATTATTAATTAAATTTACAGTCATGCAATGGTTTGCTTCTATGTTGTAGTGAAGCCGCATAAGTATTACGTATAAATCCTACTACTAATATGTTTAGAATAATTCCTCAACCCCATATAAAGGAATACTTGTGAGTATATCTTAGTCGTTTATCTTCATTTACATTTTACTCATGCAAGTGATCATCTATGCTTATCAGCAGGAGTGCTCGGGAGCTGGTAGAAATACAAAAGCAGGTTGAACGGTCCTTAATCCGTCTTAAATATGAATTACTATTGAGTTTGAACATTACTTACTATATATGTTGTTACACAAGCAGATGTTGTGGATGCTTTCTCGCAAACTTGAAAAAAGCTTGTGGGTAGGAAGTTTGCTTTTAAGGTTGAGATTGCTGATTATAATATCGAGAGGGAGTGGTACATGTCCAACCGTTGTTAAAATGACGGATGAAGCATGTTGTATTTGAGCTTCTTAAAAATGTTCTACGCAACGAGGTTCCATTCTGTAAAATCAAGATCAATTGAAACACGTCTTATCTGTGTATGCCAACTAATAAAGTATATATTTAGTCTCTTATTACCGCAAGATTATATATTGAAATATCGGTTTGCAGTTTGCTTTGTAAAGATTACAATTGGCATCACTTGAGAGAGAAAAAAAGGAATCACTCAGTTGGACATGGCTTGGTGCCTTCTCATATGTGATAATGGATTAGGGGAAAGGTTACAAATACATAATTTGCTTAAAAGAATCTTTTTATAATATATAATCTTTAAAAAACAAATTTAAAAAACCACCTATATTCTTCAAAACTTTATTATAAAAAAACAGTTACATAAACAAAATGGATTAAAAAATGTTTCTATAATAAAGAAATTAAAAAAAATATTTAACCAAAAATGAAAATGAAAACAATAATCATAAGTCATACCGCATCGGGCGGGTTTTTACTAGTAATATATATGTATTGTGTGGTGTGTGTATAGATATATTTATATATATATATATATATATATATATATATATATATATATATATATATATATATATGTTTTTGTTGATACGATGAACGCATCGTCAAACCTACTTTTCGGTATTGTAATCGAAGCGACAAAATTATAGGTCATTGATCGTGTTCGTTGACTTTTCGTGGATTGTTTCGATTATTTAATCGTTGTCTTCGATCAAGGTGAGTTCATAGCCTCGCTTTTAAGTGTTTTAAATGTTTTTAAACCCGCGATGGGGATACTTGCTTGTTTTGAAAATGAGAACGCAAAGTGTTTTGATTTTAAATATGATTCCATTCACTATTGAGTATATGTCTTTTACTGTGTGACCGTTAGTTGCCTTATTGTGGGTGAACGCTAATGCATTAAATAGATCTATTGGGTTTGACAACCTTGTCCGGGGTATGAATCCGACGGTGAGCACCCTGTAACGGACATTTTGTGGTTAGTATTAGGGGAAGTGGCATACTTCCCGGTCATGATTTCGTCCTACGGGATGAATGTGTTAAGTCTCGGTACACGGGCTCTTTAGTTGGAAATCACTATTTTTATAACTTGACTTACGAGCCAACGTTATACGTTTTGTTGAACCAAAATATGCGTTCTAACTGTTATTTGTAAACTCTATCAATTCACTCAACATTTTGTTGACGTTTTTAAGCATGTATCTCAGGTTAGGTATTGTTGATGGCTGGGACGGAACGAAACGCGGATATCAAGGACGGTGCCTTGGTGAAGTAGTGTCAATAATTAAACATATGTTTTAGAAAATCAAGTCGTGTTGTGACTTTTAGAAATAATTTCTATAACGGTATTGGGACCTATGTAACTCTGATCTTTCTAATAAATGAAATTGTGTTTTATAGACGTATCTTTGAACGTTTACTTGGACTCGTGTGCATGTATTATGAAGTAGCACCCCAATCATTGTATTCCGCTGCGTATCACATTTTGGGGGTGTTACAGAGTGGTGACCGAAAACCGCCACCGCCGTCGTCGGCTGCCGTCGCCAAAAAAAGTCACATGCAACCCGATCAACTTATATTTTCCAAATCCCCTCGTCATTTCCTACGCATCTACGCAATAAAATAACACATGCAATGAGTATTTTTGGAGTTAGAATCCGAGTTAGTTTCAAGGATTTTCGAGTTAAAAAGTGGTGTAAAAGGGTTGGATTATTGTGTTTTGAAGCTTGGTTAAATTGGAAAGTGTTCGGTTTCGGGTTTGTGTTTGCGTCCGTAGGTTCGAACCACAAGGAAGGCCGAAACCAACACCTTGTGTGTTGTTGTGAGTATTCTTTTATCATTTGTTTCGTTTTTAATTTGATTTCGATTTATGCATGTGATGAAATCTATAAGATCTTGCGCCGATTAGTTAACCAATGTTATAAAATGATTAAGTAGGTTAAGTATAAATTATATGTCATATTAGATGAGCTTTTTGGTCAAAAATGAGTTTTGGTGTGATTTACAAAAGGTACATTCTGAGCAGAAAGTTTGACACGGAAAACGAGGCACGAGATTCTGTAAAATCTGATTTTTGATTAAAAATATGATAAAGCTTTCCGAGACGATCGTTTTGATATAAGGTAGAGCTTCTAACTCCTAATAACGAAGAAACTAGAGCGAAAACAAGTTTTGAAAAACTTATAAATTGCAAACAGCTATGTTTAGTAAATTGGTTGCTGATCAGATTTTCGACGGCCGTTTTGGGCACTTTCGAGTCCGTTTCAGCCTTCCGGCGAAACACGAAAGTTGTCCGGAATGACGTTTTCTATAAAATCTCTTTTTGGTCAAAGTCACGAAAACGTGATATAGCGGGTCAAAACCGATGGTCAAACTGCTGCGTTTTTATTAAAAATACAAGTTACAGCAGATTCTTGCAGGGGCATTTTCGTCATTTTCCGTCGAGTTTCGGGTCTCGGCTAAAACTAAAAAGTTGTCCGGAATATCGTTTCGCATAAAATCTCTTTTTACTCCGAATCGTGAAAATGTGATATAGCGGATCAAAACTGATGGTCAAACTGCTGCGTCTTATTAAAAATACAAGTTCCTGCAGAAACTTGCAGAGGCATTTTGGTCATTTTATGTCGAGATTCAGGTCTCGGCTAAAACTAAAAAGTTGTCCGGAATATCGTTTCGCATAAAATTTCTTCTTTCTCCGAATCGTGAAAATGTGATTTAGAAGGTCGTTTGGCGCGGGTCAGATTTGGGTAAAAATACATATAATTAAAAAGTCAACGGGTTAATATAAGACTTATTGAATGTTTATAAAAATAATAAACGCTATTATTTTTACCAGTATAACAAAGTTAAAGAAAGTCAAATGTTGATTTTAAAAAGTCAACGGGTTAATATAAGACTTATTGAATGTTTATAAAAATAATAAACGCTATTATTTTTACGAGTATAACAAATTAGACTTAACGAGTTTTATGAACGGATATAGTTCTAAAAATAGTAACATACGGGACATAATCCCGATATGGGT
This sequence comes from Tanacetum coccineum, assembly GCA_026074375.1. NCBI lineage: Eukaryota > Viridiplantae > Streptophyta > Magnoliopsida > Asterales > Asteraceae > Tanacetum > Tanacetum coccineum. Next base: position 13,444 of record BQNB010167183.1, read on the forward strand.
AATTAATAACCACATTGAATGTCGAGGGTTCGACGAGATAACTAAATATTATCACAAATATATTTTATAAAGAGACTTACTAAATATGGTAACTTTCCAAAAATAGTAAACTTTCCAAAAATAAAAAGTTTCTTAAAATAGAAAGTATTCGATTAAGCGAGGTGTGATGTAAATAAAAGAATGATCGTAACCTAATATTGTGGGGTTTTAGGATCTAAGGCGCAAGTGGATTTCTCATCACATGTATGAAAATATATTTACTATATATATATATATATATATATATGATTTTGTTGATATGATGTACGCATCGTTGATTATACTTTTCAATATAGTAATCGAGCGACGTAATTTATAGGTCGTGATCGTATTCATCGACTTTCCGTGGATTGTTTCGATTATTTGATCTTTGGCTTTTGATCAAGATGAGTTCATAGCCTCGCTTTTAAAGTTTTCAATGTTTTTAACTCTGCGAGGGGGATATATTGCTTGTTTTGTGAAATTGAACGCAAATTGTTTTGATACTTGAATATGATTCCTTCGCTACTAAGTATATGCCTTTCTGTTGTGTGACCATTAGTTACCAT
>BQNB010167184.1:0-14030 GCA_026074375.1 Tanacetum coccineum
AACGGATATTCAAGAAAAGGACAAAAAGAAAGCCAAACGGACAAAACCGAGCACGGGATGGAAAAGACAGTAAAATCGAAGCCAAAGTCAGAAAGTCAAAGTCAAATCGAAACCCTGACAAAGTCAAAAGCATACCGGGTGAAGTATAACTTTAGGGGCCAGTTCTGCCAAACCCCTAAAGTTGTATCATAAAAGGGCAATGAAGTTATAAGAGATGAGGGGCCAAAGCTGCCAACCCACCAAAACCAATCTCTTTCCCAGCTCCACGCACTAAACCTCAAGAACAACTCACGGGTTCCCATCACCTTCTTTTACTCTGTCAAACCATTCACACCCTATGATAAAACATATCCACCTCCTCCACTATCTTCTGCCCAGCTGTATAAATTGCCATGTTGGCAATCACTCCATCACCCATTTCCCAAGTAATTTTAATGGTACAATGACTCAAATAGACAAGCACAGAAGATTAACTGGCAGAGATTACTCCTATCAATTCCTCACACTCAACAAAATACACCTAGTGAAGCTCTCACAAAAGAAGCACAGTTGGAAGACCCAAGAATGAAAGCTTCGGCTATAAATAGAGCTTTTGTAAGCCACTTGGATGCTATCCTTAGATATCTTAGACTTTTCTTTTAGTTTTCTTCTTAGCTTCATCTTAGTTTTTATTGAAATTTTTTTATTCATTTTAGCATTTTATCTTTATTTTCACTGCCCTTGTACTCTTTGTACGAATTAATGAAAGTTTTAAGTTTTATGAGCTAACAAAGAAGTCAAAAAAAGGGTTTTTTTTTAATTCAACTACTTAAGTGTATAGATTTGGTATGTAAAATCATGTTAAAAGCTCTCCAACTCAAGCTTATTAAAGCTGTTTTTCATTAAGTAAACGAAAAAGGCTAAATATGTATAAGAAAAAGTAACAAGATAAATCTCACCTCAAATATACCCGAAAAGCCTATGGATGATACAGCCAGTTCAGATGGGGCTTATGGACTTCCTAACTAGCTTGTTTTTAATACAAGCTAGAGCTTTGTAGACCTCCTTTCTGTTTAAACGACTGTTTTTGAGCAAGGGTATTGTAAGTCTCCCTTTTTCCTTATTGATCTAATTACTGCAGAACTGCTTATAGCTGCTTATTTTGGTTACCTTATTGGCGCTTAACTTATGCGTTATCATATGTTTAGTTGCTTACATGCTTAGTTTTTGTTTGGAAATAGTTTTCGTCAACTTTCTAGTAGTACTTAGATATGTTTAGTTAACTACTGTTAGATTAATTTAGCTTATTTAGTGCTTATTGTCTTGACTAAAAACTTCTTATAAGTGCTTATTTTGTTATTTTGATAATCGGTTGCTTTACAATTAGGCTATCAAAATCAGCTTAAATAAAGAAAAAAATGATTACCTGGCTCACAAACTGTTAAAGGGGTGTTTAGGCACAAGCAGTCACTACCCCAAAGTTAGTACTCGCGTGGTTCTCTTTAACATTTTTAACACAGCTAGCATATTAACTCAAAGCCCAGCATACTACTCCAAGTTTAGTGCTGGTATTAAAACTGGTTATACTGTTGGATCAATATTACTTGTTATAGCTTTATTATTTTTTATGCTTATTTAAGATTTCCATAGTTTTTTTTAGAGTAGATCTAAGCCCAATTTCTTTACTTGTTTTATTAAGAGATTATTTAAGCTTATCGTTTTCCAGCCTATTCAAAGCATTTAAATAGTTTAATTCAGTTTGTAGTTTTTAGCTTATTTGCCCATTTTAGTTTATTCCATTGCTTATTGTCTATATGCTAAGTGCTTAATTAGGGGTAATATACATATCCTGTTTTAGCTCATATTATCTATTTCTCGTATTCAACATTATTTGTTTGTTAAAAGCTAGCAGTACTAACACTAAGCTAGCAGTATAAACCAAACTGCTTAGCATACTAACTCCAAGGTAGTATTTGTATAGTATAATACGTTAGTACTGTTAATATACTGCCATAGATTTCTACGCTGCATAACTTAGTTTTACAATTGCTTGCTGACATTTGCTATTTAGATTTAGTACCTAGCTTATTTGGTTTGTCTTAAGCTTATTTCAGCTTATGTTTGTCAAAGCGTATAAAAGTTTTAAAAGTGTTTTTTCCATTCCTGCGCCCTATTATGCCTGTTCATCTTATTTTCCGTTGCTTATCTTTCGTGCATTTTGCTTATTAGGTTAGTTGCCTAATCATATCCTTGTCATATTCAAACATCGATTATCAATTCGTCATTCGATTTTCCATTCAAGCCTCGTTGGGACATAACGACCCGGAAATACTCCATACTACTTCCGGTTTCATTGATTTTGTGGATTTTTATCCTTGTTATATATTTATATTTATCTATATTTATTTATATATAAAAAGGAGTAAGAACAACACGAGTCAGTAATCCTAGAAATTTACCAATTTAAACAAGTTACTCCATCTAAATCCATAGTACTTATTATTGTGGTCTCGAATAGATATACCAAGCAAAGTTCTAAAGTCTACCACATCATTGGCACACTCATATTTTTGTGGGATTTAGGTAAACAATTGGAAACGGATAAGGCTGAATCCTCACAATATCTAATAAGGGTTATATGTGCAGGTTATGTAACTAGTAATTTCACAAAAGTATGCTTGAATTTTTTTTAATTTGAGCATAAATTTAAGCATTTTAATGTGAAAAATAGGACAAGTATCGTTCTGATTCCCATCCCCCCACTTAAATTAAACAACGTCCTTGTTGTATAGATAAAACATAAAAAAAGGGAAATTAAAAGAATTAGAATGAGAAACTCCCTTGATATTTGCTTGGTAGATTCTCCAAGTTGAGTATATGAGCAAGAATGTGTGTTGTAAATGCATCTGAATTCCAGCATGACTACAACACACATAGGATTCCAGACTTATAGATACTCTACCAACTTTGTCGATTTCTTTTCAACGAGGTCCTGTGAAAAATGTAGGAAAACCATGCAAAATCCTATCTCAGGTATCCTACGGTTAATAAAAACAAAACAAACTGTGCAGGAAACCAATACTTCGTATCTAAAAAACCTGGATACGCCGTATAAAAAGACGTATAAAAAGTATCTATACGGATCAGTTCTGCTCACTGTATAGACATAACTGACAATAAAGTATTAAATGAAGGAACTGATAATGTCCAGACATTCAATACGCCGTATGGTATGGAGCGGATCCGGTGTATTGATGTCTGGGAATACATACTCGATAAAAATAAAAAACAGTCCGGGTTGTCTCCTGGGAAGCACTTTTCTTTCAGCTAGTCTTTAAGTTAGACTTTTTCTTCAGCTTTCTTCTACTCCATCTCATGCACGCTTATGTGCCTACGTGTGAGCCATCCTTCCATCTTCGTATCTCGGATATATTTGGGTCCTAAGTTCAAGACCCCCTTATAGAAACTTTTGAGCTTTTGGTACGGATGCGAGATTCCATTCAGCTTGTCATGCATACTCACCTTTAGTAATGGCCTGATCTTGTTGCATTGGGCATTGGATAGATGTTTAAACTTCGGATGTGATATCGCAATTTGGTAAGTCAGGTTATCATTACCATTGTGGATAGTGATTAACCCGTCAAACCTTCTTTTCTCCACACACGAAGCTTTGTAGAATGGCTCTCCAAAAATGACATCTCCCATGTCTTGATCTCGGTAGCCATCCATATTTTCCACTACTACAAAATGAGTTAGAACAAAAAAATTTCCAACAAATATAGGTACATTTATAAAAGTTCCAACTACGTTCTTTCCTTTATATTCAACTTTGTCCTTCATCATAGAGTTGTAGAAATTTTTAGACTTAGCATTTACATGTTCAAATCCTATCATGCACGAAAATCTTAAGTTGTAGGCACAATCAATTTAGATCTTTTGGTCAAAGTCACAAAAAGTAGGGTATTCGCCAAAACTTTCTTTATTCTTAGTCTTGATTATGTCAATCATGGGTTTATTAATTACCTCACCTTCCTTAATGGTGGGCATCAAATTATCAACTTGATCTCTCCTAAGTTTTAATGGCACATTTAGATCGTTTAATTCGATATAATCTCCATATAAAGGGTCTAACGAACTATTTAACACCAAAGTCTCTCCCATTAGCGTAGCTTCTAAATCAAGTTCCATACGTTCTCTCAAACTACTAGTAGGTTTCACACTTTTAAAAATAATTTTCTCATCCCCTACCCTTAAAGTAATCTTTCTTTTGGACACATCAATCTTAGCATGGGCGGTAGACAAAAATGGCCTTCCGAGGATCAAGGGCACTTTGACATCCTCAAGAATATCTAGTATTATGAAGTCTACGGGGAAAATAAACTTACCAATCCCTACTAGTACATTTTTAGCAATTCCCTTTGGGTGTTTCACTATTCTGTCTGCTAATTTAACTGTTAACTTAGTGTGAGCTAATTCACCTAAACCTAGATTGAGGTAGGTTGAGTGGGGCATGACACTTACGCTAGTTCCTAAGTCAGCAAGGGCATATTCAAAGCAAACATTATTAATATAGCAGGGTAAGGTGAAACTTCCTGGTCTTTCTCCTTTCGAGGTAGGGAATCATCGACACGTGTAGCTCTATAAGAGTAAGCGTCCAAGCATTGCAGTATATACGATCCCTTCTTTTCATCATAGTAATAATCATTCAAATGACTTAGAAATGAAATAGTCGCTTGTCTTGACTCGAACATCAGCTTACTGTTCTGTTGGGCCGATACGACATATTCGGGGTGATCCTATACGGCGTATCGGGGTCGTATGAGCTTCTACAATAGTCAAAATTGACTTGACATGATCCCTCGAGTTTGTTTCAGTAGAGCTAGGTAGGATACTAAATCCTCTTTCCTATAGTACCTTGCTTATTTGCCCGATTTGAATCTCTAAAGTTTTAATTGAAGCTCCGTGGTTCCCGATGGCAGCATCCGTAGAAGCTCAAATTTCCTTGATCAAGTTGGAGTTTTCTTCATGTCTTTTTGCTTATTCACTCATAAACTTGCTCAGTGATTCTTGCATTGATTGTCTTCGTTCTTGATATGAAGGGTTTGCATTATTTCTTTGGTAGAATCCTAAAGTTGCTGCTCTATATTGCCCCCTTATTGGAAAGGTCTACCAAATTGAGTATAATGAGCTTCTTCAAGGGTTTTACCTTCTTCTTTGAGTGGACAGTCTTTGGTACAGTAGGGTCCTTTACAAATCTCACATCCCACCTGAGCAGCAAATACCTTTTCATTCACCTTCTTGATTTCTCTTCCAAGATTATTGAGTTGTGCTTGAATTGCAGCCAATCCATCAGAAGTTTCAGTACTTCTTGCTCGAGATGTTCCGTTGTGCCATTTTTGATAATATTTTGCCATCTCTTGGATGGCTACTTTTGCATTAGCAGCTGTCTTTGTTGGTATAGCACCATTGGAATCAAGAATTTGTCTAGTTGGAACTTCCAATCCATTATAAAACAAGATCACCTCCTGCATCTTCATTAAATAGTGTTGAGGGCATTTCATCAATAATTCTTTGAATCTTTCCCATGCTTTGTAAAGTGTTTCATCAGGTTCTTGCTGAAAGTTATTGATCTCCTCCATTTTCTTTGCAGTTCGAGCAGGTGGACAATATTTGCTTAGAAATTTTGCTTTCAGATCTTCCCAAGTTTTAATCGAACCAGATGGTTTGTTTCTTAGCCAACGACACGCGGCTCCCGTTAGGGAATAGGGAAGGCTCGAAGCATTATTTGTTCTTGAGTTATATTTGAAATATGGAATAAATAGATAATCTTAAAAACTTTCTCAATATGTTCGTTCACATCTTCATGATCCGAACCGTTGAAGGTGTTATCTCGTAGTTCCTTGAGAAATTGGCCTTTAAGTTTAAAGTGATCTTTGTCATCAATTTTAGATTTAGTGACACCCGGTCCATAGTCAGCTTAGGTTTTGCTCATATATTCTTCCATTGTTTCCCGCCATTATTTTCGTTACTTCTTCCTCGGAATTTTCTTCTAGATCAGAAAATAGATTAAATTCAGGCGATCTCGATTCGTCAAGACTTAGTGTCTTGAAAAGCTTCCTAGATGAGAGAAATTCTCGTTCTTGATCTTTGAAAGGCGTAAATAGTTCCTTTATTGAACTGCTTGTCATGCACTTCCTCAAAGAGAGGATAAACAATCAATAGGATAGGCTCGGGAAAAAGAAAACATAGAAAATCAACAACAAGAATCAACTATGAAGAATATTATTCTACTATTGTATCAGACGATCGATGTGCCGTATCCAATTGACTTGAATACGCCGTATCAGTCGGCTGAATGAATACGCTGTATTGGATAAGAAAGTTAGATATGCCGTATCCAATTAGAGTGAATGCGCCGTATCAAGTTATCGACTAGAACAGTGTATTGAATACAATTAAAACTAACAAAACAAACACATAAATAAAACGACCAAACAATTAAAAACAAATATACATAATTTTACACTAAACTAAATTACACTAGTTAATCTAAATTACACTAATCCTAGGGGTTAAGTTAATATAATGTTAAAAACCAAAATATTAAATAAAGGTTAAGATTAAAATTTCATTCCCCGGCAGCGGCGCCAAAAACTTGATTGGAGTTGTCGTGTAGGTGTTATATATGCTTTCAAGTTTTAAATTTATATTTTGCTGACTTTACCTAACACAACACTTTAATAGGCAGTGTACCCAATCAGATGGAGTTTTGTGGTAAGTAGGGTGTCGATCACTAAGAGCGAGAACTAATATTTTATTTTATCAATATTTTGGTTGTGGATGGTTTTGATGAAGTTTTGTGGAGTTTTTATAGGAAGGTTTGGTTTGGATGTTAGTATGTAAGTGTTTGTATATAATTGTATGGATTAGGAATGAAATTAGTATTATAGACTTCCTGAAAACAGAGGATAAAAAATTAGTAGGATAGGCTCGGGAAAAAGAAAACACAAAAAATCAGCCACGAAAATCAAATATGAAGAACATTATTCTACTGTTGTATCAGATGATCGATACGCCGTATTCAATTGATCTGAATACGCCGTATCAGTCTACTGAATGGATACGATGTACTGGATAAAAAGTTAGATATGCCGTATCCAATTAAGGTGAATATGTCGTGTCAACTTATCAACCAGAACAATGTATAGAAAACAATTAAAACACGCAAAACAAACACACAAATAAAATAAGCAATCAATTTAAAAACAAATATACAAAATTTTACACTAATCTTAAATTACACTAATCCTAAGGGTTAAGTTAATCTAATGTTAAAAACCAAAATATTAAATAAAAGTCAAGATTAAAATTTCACTCCTCGACAGCGGCGCCAAAAACTTGATTGTGTTGTCGTGTATGTGTTATTTATGTTTTAAAGTTTTAAATTTATATTTTGCCAACTTTACCTAAAACAACACTTTAACGGGCAGTGTACCCGATTATATGGAGTTTCATGGTAAGTAGGTGTGTCGATCACGAAGAGCATGAACTAATATTTTAATTTTATCAATATTTGGTTAACTCAACTAAGACTAACTAATTTTAAACTAAGTTAATTATATCTATTTTTAAAAAACCTATCTAAACCTAATGTTAATCCTAATTCTAAACGGATAAGAAGGGGGGTAGGAATTTCAGGCTGAGAGACAGGACACAAGGTTTTTGTGTACATAGATCAATTTAGACACACTAACATTCGCAAGCAGACAAGACCAAGAGAAAGAAAAGAGCGGTCTAGCCAAATATAAGAAAACTGTATTAACCATGATTAATCCAATTAAAACGTTGGTTTGTTTATTTAGTGCAATGAGTGCTTATTTCGAGGCGGCATATCAGCCTTAGATTAGGCGGGACTTCTTCTAAAACCTAGACACGTAGAATTCTGTCACAATTAAATATATCCGCATAAAGCATCCTATTTACTGATTATAATCTATCTTAGGAGAATAATAATGGTGATCTTATTAAACCCTAGCTCATAGAGACTTTACCCACTTACTGCTTAATGGCAATTTATATTCTAGTAGTCCACAGTCCAAGTCTTTACCAAAGGAATCAATACGTTATTTGTTAATCCTGGGTCATCTGCTAGTCTAACTTGTTCACATATCCCAAAGGTAAAGATAGTGTCAATAAATAGAAGGTACTATTAGATCTAGATATATAGAATCACTATATGGAGAGTCCATACATCTATCATCTAGATAACTTGGTCCGTATCAACTTAGATCTAGTTGAATGATAGGTTCGGCATTACACAAGCATGTAAATAAAGTATGAATTGATAAACAAAACCAATCAAATCAATGGATAAAATTAAGCATTCGATATGAACAAACCAAACATTTAAATCTTCATAATCATGGCTAATACCCAAGGGTATTAGCCCTTAATCATTGTAAGCAATATAAAAGTAATAATTCAACCAAGGTAAACTAGCCGATAAATGAACGATACCAAAAAATATTCGAACAGATACAAGAGTATAGGAGATTACAAGGTGTTTCCTATGGAATTAGTAGCTTTGCTTGACCTCTTCTACTCTTCTTGTCTTATGAAAATTGACTGTTGTGGTTAATGTATACTGAAAACCCATTTTTAGGTTTTCTATTTATACTATCTAGAATTTGGTCGATACGGCGTATCGAGATAGTTGTATATGGCGTATCAGGGGTTTCTTAGAGTAGCGACCACGTTTGATATCTTTCAGAATATTTTATTACTTTATATTGAATACGGCGTATGGATGTCTCCTGGATACGACATATTAAACTTTGATTCTTTGTGGTTTCTTGTGAAGTGCAGGCACAAATACGCCATATCTTCCTTAATGGATACGGCATATAGGATGTCAAAACAGTAATCTTCAAATGTCTTCGTTTAAGCTCTAGAATGCGTGCCTTTTAGCTGATCTTTACAAAGTACTCCATAATTACTACAAATCTCAAATATAAATGATTAAGTAACAATTCTTGTAATAATTATACAAAATGGGTTATTTACATGGGATAAATGATGCTATAAAAGTGACGTTATTTGATGTCATCAACTGCTCCGACCCTAAGAGTCAATACACATCAAACTAGTAAAAGAGTCAAGCATGATCGGCTTACCAATTTGAGTTGCAATAAGACTAATTCCATCCTCTAAAAATACTTGTACTGGCACATCATGTAGCTTAACCCACACCAGAATGCGAGTTAACTCTTCCTTGAACAGACTTGTATTCATCATCCATTTCTTAAGAATAATCAGACTATTACGAATCATCCATGATCCACTCTTAAGAACATCCTGTAGGCCTTTATCAGAATCAAACTTAAAGAAGAAAAATCATTTAGAGTTTCATTATCAACCTAGTTAATGTATATTTAGCCCAATTATTACGAACATAATATTCTACAATTGGGAATGCAATCCGTTTGCCAATAAAATAACCATAAAGAGTATTCTCAAACCAATTACTAACCGTTTGGACCACATTCATTGAAACTAAAAGTTGAACCCCATCAAACACATCACAAATCAAAAATGATGAGAAACTTGCTTTACCTTGATAGGTGCAGACGAACATACCCCGCTTCCCCGCATACAATACTGACTTAGGATGAAAAACCTGTACCGGGAAATATGTGTAATTTTGCTGGAATATCATCATCAAGCAATACTACTGCATATTAAAGCTGTTCGGGGGGGGGGGGGGGGGGGGGGGGGGGGGGGGGGGGGGGGGGGGGGGGGGGGGTGGAGGGGGGGGGGGGGGGGGATTAGGAACTGTATTAATCAGAGTGTCATGGCTTGGGCCAGAGAAAATCCCATAATCAGTATTCAAACCATTAGCAGCTAAAATTGAGCTAGTATTATGACTCACAAGCATTTTTAACCTTTACCATATCAGCTAAGAACTTCTCCAACAAACTCTTAATTGTTTCCGGAGAGGTATTAAGATCAGCAGGATTAGCTTAGAAATCACCTTATCATTAAAACTATCTGAAATCTGCTCCAACAAACCCTTATCCACATTAATGTTACCTGTATCACATATGCCATGTGGACTAGTAGGGTTACTCGAATCAACTTGATTATTAATCGAACCAATAATGTTGTCCAAACCATGCTGACCCGAGACCTGTATGGTGTAATCAACAACAGAATTGGACACGCTAGGTTCCATGCCACTCGTATTCAAACACTCACGTTCCTATAGTATACTCTATGAAAGAAGTAAAAGCAGTTTGAACAATCAGAGTTTCTTGACTAGGGCCAACAAACTCAGCACCAAAAGACGTATCATTTGGACATAAATAAACACTAGGATCAGAATTATGTACACTATTAGGAGAAGTCGATCCTATAAAAGTAGCAGTAGGCATAGTTAGTGTATTATAAGATCCATAAGCAGAGTTATTACCAATATCATTAACTTCCATGGCCGTACTAGTAAGGTTAGACATGCCAACAGTAAGTTACTATTAGATGCAATAACTTTAGTAGTACCAACATTAACAACCCTATACATACCATCAATATCCGTAGTAACACCATTACCAGCGAGCGTTCCCATACTCGCCTCATGCATCACTCTGGCCTGAACAACATCAAGCATAACACCTGTCATAGAATTAACCACCGATAGTAAATTTAATTCAACAGCCTCATCACTCGATACCAAAACTCCTAACAAAGTAGGTTCACTATGGGGTTTACACACAATGAGAGCATCACCCCTCTATGTAAGTATAGAGGGGTATTTATAGGCTCTCATACGCTCTAGTATACATATTAAATGGTTTTGGTCCTTGCATATGAGCCTATCTATAAACTAATGTAATTCAAATAATGTTGCCACATTTTAGAATCTTGACTAAGTTCAACAAGTTTCTTAGACTTATGATCACTCAAGGGAAATGGATCCCTAGTTTACTTAGCCCTATGACAAACCTCATAAGTAGACACATGAGTGAACTTCAACATATTTAAATCTATTTTAAGAACAAATAAGAATTGATCAACAAGATGACCAAGTCTTCTATGCCATGGTTTTTAGAAACATTATAAGACATGACCATATTAACTTTACCTAATGATGTATCAAAATCCATATCAAGTAGATAAAGACCACTAGATTCACTACGTGTCACAAAAGTTATCTCCTTTTTCAAGTCCTTAATATAATACTTATCCTCATTAAAACCAACAAACAACTTATTATATTTAATTAGTTTATTAACAGATAACAAACAAACATAATAACCAAGAACAACTAAGTCATCATATAAAAACACATTATAAGTCAGTTTTAAATTCCCAATAAGACTTATAGTTGAAGGAGTACCATTGGGATGCCCAACGATAATTTGTAAATTTGTAATATCAACAACATTAAACATTACAACAGTTGACACAGTCAAATGTTGGTTAGCATAAGAGTCAATGATCCACCCCAAAGTAATTGTTTTGACAACTAAATTTAAACTGGCACACAAAAATTTAGAAAACGGTTGTATTAAACTAAACAATCCATTAAAAATGAATCCATGCATTCCATATTGGCATGAATGCTTCCATAGGGTTTCATTGATCAAATTTAGTAGTTTTTACATCTGCTCAACAGTGAAAGAAGAACATGACTGATGTTTATCATTACATTTTATATCCACATTATAAAAGTTTGTTTAAAACTAGATTGCTCAATAGATTGGAATTCATCTAGAAATAAGTACCAAGAAAACTTATTTCTAGCCTGCAAAGCAAGTTTCATAGCACTAGCACAAATTTTATAAATCTCAGTACCAAGAAGTTTAATTAGAATCAACAGTTTAATTGGAATCAAATCAGTACTACTAAAATCATTAAGATACATATGTAAAGGATTGTCGTTAAAAAAACATATGTAAAGGATTACCATCATCAAGATTATTAATTAAAATAGTACTATCAGAACTTTCACCAGTCATTTTAAATCACAAACATATCAACAACATATATAACAGATACAAAAGATCAAATATACAAACATAACAACAAACAAACAATAACAAATCAACATATTAGTAAGAAACCACTAACAAAAAAAACACAAACAAAGAAGAAAAAATAACCGACACACGCACACTCTAAATAAACCTAAAATACCAAGTCACACACCTAGCTGTGTACAGATCATGGTTCCTTGCTTCTTTATTAAGTAGGTCAAGGGTATCCACAGTGTAAGAACTTAAATATTTAGATATTTAAGAGAAGAAACCAACTTATAGAGAAATTACATAGCAGAAGACAAACCACAATCACAAATAGTCTTGATTCACTTAATCAAGAGTGTTAATAGTCACGAATAAGCCCAATTAAACCAAGAAAACACCAAATAACAAAAATCCTAAATTACTAAAAATAAGGCTTTTAAGAAACCTAACATATCTACCCTATAAGCTTTAATTTTATTAAGTCAACAAGAATGTTATCGGTCATCTTAGTTATTTAATAGTCTTGTATGTAACACCCCCAAATTGGGTCGCAGCGGAATAAGGGTCCGGGGCGTGTTACTTCATAGATCAATAACACAAGATATATATAGAACGACCAAAAAGTCGTTTTAAAACTGATACATTGGATTTAACAAATATTTGATACAAATAGCCCGAAGCTTTAACTTGTTCCTTATTATTATTACAAAGATACTGGTTCACAACACATGAGTTTCCCAAAACAATACAACCATATCTTTAGCATGACTTTCCAAAACAAAATCACCAATGTATCCTTGGCACCTTATGCTTACTGATCTCCTGAAAAACATTGCTTTAAAACGTCAACAATAATGTTGGTGAATTCATAGGTTTGATAAATCATAATATGCAGGACCGCAAGACTTTTCCCGTGATAATGCAACACATGCAGACATCACAAAACCAGATTACATTTTCCTAAGCTCATGACACTGAAGCTCGACGATCTTTCTTGCAATAATAATGTATTGCAATTTCTGCCCGATTAGATGTTCAACCCGAAAACATCCCAAATTCGACATGCTATACGTTCGTTCTCGGTGATAGCTAGTCACCCGAACGGGGAGGTCGTTTCCCCAAATAGATCTATTCATAACATTCGCGCTCACATAATGTAATTAACAACTACATCTATGCAATTAACAGTTCATGATAAGGGGCTCAACTTGGGTTATCGCTACTTAGGTAAACATGTAATCAATACTTGCGTCCAATTTATAAAACAAAGCATGTTTCCACCCCATAGTTATAAATCATTGAAATCGTAAAAATGTGGGGCTATGAACTCACCTTGAGTTCTGATAATCCAAATATCGCAGATAAAGCGTCACGTAAAAGATCGAATGCAACCTAAATTATCATAGGTCGTATAAGTACCATGTACTTCGATTAACTAACATCATATATAGGTCTAAACTAGTTACATCATACTATCGTTCGGGCTATCATAATTAAGAGGTCATGTAGTGAACGTATGAGGAGCTAGGACACTTTAAATCGTAAATCCAGCAACTCGTCGATACGCCACCCCGAAGAGGCCTCATTATGAAACTCCCTAGTAATATAGTACTTTGATAACCACATATAATTCTATATAGTTCAATCACCAACTAATGGTTTTGGTAAAATTATGTTTAATAAGTTAAAACGTTTATAATTACCGTTTAGTAAAACTGACGTAACTTTCGCATTTTAAACCCGATTCTCGCGTTTCTTATGCCCATCTTTTCGTACCAAGACGAGTTATCATAAATCGACATTTTTGTATTTCGGACCTATTGGTGAACAGTAAAAATTACTGTTCACATCAGACCTTAGGTATATTTTTATCGATTTAATTGTCGTAAAACCTGTAAACGTCGTATTTTATTCGTTATAGCTCCGTTTTTAATGATTCTTTCGAGGACGTTCTCGTATTTGAAAGTTCTATATATTTATGAGGTTTACAAAAAAATATAACTTTCTGTCATGAATAGTAACTTTTATAAA
>BQNB010167185.1:0-14030 GCA_026074375.1 Tanacetum coccineum
CACTCTCCGTGGGGAGCACCTGTGTTGTTTGTAAAGAAGAAGGATAGGTCATTTCGTATGTGCATAGACTACCGAGAATAAAATAAGTTGACAGTCAAGAACCGTTATCCTCTCCCCAGGATCGACGACTTGTTTGATCAACTGTAAGGATCGCGTTACTTCTCTAAGATAGATATTAGATCTGGTTATCATTAGCTGAGAGTGCATGAAGAAGACATTCCGAAAACGGCATTCATAACGCATTATGGACACTTTAAGTTTACAGTTATGCCTTTCGGGTTGACAAATGCACCAGCAGTTTTCATGGATTTAATGAACCGGGTGTGTAAGCCGTATCTAGATAAATTTGTCATTGTGTTCATCGATGACATCTTGATATATTCAAAATCCAAGGAGGAGCATGAGATTCATTTGAAATTGGTTTGGAGCTGCTAAGGAAGGAGAGTCTGTCTGCCAAGTTCTCTAAGTGTGAGTTTTGGTTACAAGAAGTACATTTTCTTGGGCATATGGTTAGTAACAATGGTATTTATGTGGACCCAAGCAAGATCAAAGCGGTGAAGAACTGGAAAGCTCCTAAGACACCGTTAGAAATACGGTCATTTATGGGATTGGCTGCTTACTATCGACGTTTCATCGCGAATTTTTCTAAGATTGTTAAGCCCTTTACTTTACTGATACAGAAGAATCAGAAGTATGAGTGGGGAGTGAAACAAGAGGAAGCCTTTCAGACTTTGAAGGACAAATTGTGTAATGCACCAATATTATCGTTACCTAATGGAGCAGAAGATTTTGTAGTTTACTATGATGCGTCAAATCAAGGATTGGGATGTGTGCTCATGTAAAGGGGTAAGGTGATTGCGTATGCATCACGTCAATTGAAAATTCATGAAAAGAACTATACCATACACGATTTGGAGTTAGGTGCTGTGGTCTTTGCTCTTAAGATTTGGAGACATTATTTGTACGAAACGAAAAGTGTTATCTATACCGACCATAAGAGTCTTCAACATATATTCGACCAGAAGGAGTTAAATATGCGCCAAAGAAGATGAATTGAATTGTTTAGTGATTACGATTGCGAGATTCGCTACCATCCAGGTAAGGCGAATGTAGTAGCTGATGCGTTGAGTAGGAAAGAAAGAGTGAAACCGAAGAGAGTGCGAGCAATGTCTATGATGATTTATTCTGGTATTAAGGAAAAGTTGTTAGCTGCTCAGAGTGAGGCGACCAAGGAAGAGAGCGCGCAAGCAGAAATGCTGTGTAGCTTGGATCAGCAAATGGAAAAGAAAGGAGATGGAGGGTTATACTTCATAGATAGAATATGGATTCCTTTGATTGGTAATGTAAGGACTATGATTATAGACGAGGCTCATGCTACAAGATACTCTATTCATCCTGGAGCAGGAAAGATGTATTATGATTTGAGAGACATGTATTGGTGGCCAAGTATGAAGAGGGACATAGCTACATATGTTAGCAAGTGTTTGACTTGCTCAAAAGTAAAGTCTGAACATCAGAGATCGTCAGGTTTGCTACAACAGCCAGATATACACGAGTGGAAATAGGACAAAATTACTATGGACTTTATCACTAAGTTGCCGAGGTCAAGGAGTGGGTACGATACGATTTGGGTAATAGTCGATAGATTAAACAAGTCGGCTCATTTTTTGGCGATACGTGAAGACTATAGTATGGAGAAATTGTCGAGACTCTACATAGATGAGATTGTGGTGAGACATGGAGTACCTGTGTCGATCATTTCTGATCGAGATGCAGATTTACTTCGCAGTTTTGGCAGACGTTGCAGAAGGCATTGGGAATACGACTAAACATGAGCACGGTTATCATCCTCAAATGGATGGACAAAGTTAGCATACCATTTAGACTTTGGAAGATACGTTGAGAGCGAGCGTGATTGATTTTGGTGGCAGTTGGGATACTCATCTACCTTTAGCTGAGTTTTCCTATAATAATAGTTATCATTCGAGTATTCGATGTGCTCCATTTGAGGCGTTATACAAAAGGAAATTTAGGTCACATGTCCTTTGGGCTGAAGTTGGAGATAATCGACTGATTGGTCCGAAGATGGTGCAAGAAACTATTGATAAAGTGATACTGATTAAGGAAAGGCTCAAAGCGGCTAGAGATCGTCAAAAGAGCTATGCTGACAATAGGCGAGAGCCAATAGAGTTTGAAGTTGATATCATAAGTGGTATGATAGTCTAGCCGTCGTGGGAAAAGTGTAGTACGTTTTGGAAAGAATGTTAAGTTAAGTAGTGATCATGACACATTCCATATGTCGAATCTGAAGAAGTGTTTGGCAAATGCAAATATGCATGTGCCATTGGAAGAAATAAGGTAGACAAAACTCTTTGTTTTGTTGAGGAACCTGTTGAGATTATGGATCGTAAGGATTAAATGGTTGAAACGTAGCAGTTCCGATAGTCGAAGTCCGTTGGAACTCGACGCGAGGTCCTGAGAATTTCATAAAAACTAAGTATCCACACTTGTTCATTGAGCAAGTTATCGATGGAAGTACTAGCTAAAGTTGGGTATATAAGTTTTCTGGCAGACTATAAGGCACCCGTAAATGTTCTTATGAGGTTTTGTTAAAATTATATTTTGAATAAACTCGAAGTCGAGCCGATTTTTCAAAAACATTGAGCTTTGTAACAACTCATAATTTAATTTCAAGACAGTTCTTGTTTGATGAGTTGCGAGATTAGGTTATGAATCAAGTTGTTATACAACTTAAGGTTTTTGACGAGTTTCCTCGAGGACGTGCGATGTTCATGTAGTTTGGATGCTTGTCTTCGCATATAGCTGTTATATGCTGCTATCTGTATCTTTGTTTAGGTAAGCAAAATTATTAGCAATAAAATCGATTAAATTTCGGGATGAAATTTTCCTAAGGAGGGGAGACTGTGACAACTGTGGCTTAACGAGGTTAGTTTAACCGTTAGTGTTAACCTAGCTAGCTTTATGTGTTTTAATTTATGTGCGTAAGTCGATTTGGTGATATATGTGATTTGGTATGTGTTATTATATGAGTTTGTGATAGTGTAAATGAATAGTTTAGTCCATGTGCTTTCATTCGTATGTCGTGGCATGATGTATTTCGGCACAGAAGTATAGTGATTTTTGTTATTTTATCGTTGGTAAAATTTAAGAAGTATGCATCGTTAAATTTCGAGTTGAGATCAATTAGTGAATTGAGATTTTATAATTTGTTTATGATGTAATAAGTAAATATAATTTGGAAAAAATAATACTAATAAGTAGTGTGTAGGTTATTTTTATTTTTAAGTTTATGTATTACTCTTAAGTAATTAAGTAAATTAAGTAGTAAATAGTTTTGTAATTTCAAAAAAAATATATAAATAAAATATACATGCATATATAGAACGAATTTTATTAAAAAAATATATAAAAATTATTTTTTTGGGCTTAGGATCGGTTCAAAGAAAAAAAGGGGGAAGAGCCCAAGTTTTAATAGGAAACAAATCTGTATTCTTTTTATAAAAATTAAACCAGTATTTTCTCCTTCTCTTTTTGCTTGTGTCGAACCATTCACAAAACCCTAGCCACCATTGGAGATTTTTTTTTGAGCTTTCAAGATCACGGTTTGATCATCTTTTTGAAATCTTAGATTTGTCAAATCTTTATTCTAGTAATCAAATCCATGTTTTAATTAATGTATTAAATATGTAACAAATAAATTGATGGATTAGGATTTCATAAAAATTCTATAATTATGATATGAACATTTAATATTGATTTAGGTATAATAATTAGGGTTTGGGTATGTTTGATTAGGTTTAATTATTGAAAATTCAGAATTGAAAACTGGCTAGATTTTTGAGTCATCTTGCGAGAGTCATAACTCGGTCATACGAATAGATTTTATTGATTTTCTTGAGCCTAAAATTATCTACAGAGAGTCTACTTTCCAACAAAATTGGTTTCGTGAATTTAGAGTGAGTGGAAGTCAGTCAAAATGATTTAAGATCTTTGTCGAATCTGAGTTTTAACACAGATTTTGTATTGTGTTTATGAGGTCAAAAACCATATCAAAACATGTTTTTAATTGATGGGATTGCTATAGTAGTAAGTTTATGAATTTCTGGAATTTTTATAGATTTTTCTCAAGTGTCTAAATGGGTCTGATCAAGTCAAACTTTTGAGTGGTCCAATCAGGTCAATTTCTGAACTCTTTGTGATGTTGAATTTTTTTAAAATAGCTAGACTCAATTTTTTTTTATTTTTTTCCTTAAAAATCACAGTAGTTACACAACTCATTGAAGATGTAGGAAATGTAGTATGGAAATCTAATTGGGTCGTTTAGTATTTTATTAGTGATCATCAAGTGATTATAAATTTGCTATATTATGGAAAAACTTGATAAAGGAAGTCTATAACTCGAAGCAAACCAAAATCACAGGAGTTGGAGGATACCTGTGCAAGCAGCGTTTGACTCAAATTAGATTTGATTAAGCCTATGTTATCTGCATAATACCAGACTTTCTTTCTCGTTTTATTTCTTTTAGGATTTGGTTGTTTTTTAGGTGGTTGGAGCCATATTTAGGATTTTGTTTTGTCGACATTATGGATTATTTAATATAACTATTTAAGTTTCTTTTGTATTATTTCGAGATTGTGATGATATGAGTGCTTAATATTATGTGTTATGTGGTGTGTTAACTTTAAGAAGTGTGGTCATGGGAGGGAGTACACGTGTGAAAGGGAGCATTTAAAATTATGGTGGCCAACATAATTATACATGAGCCACAACACATGTGGACTTGCAAGTATGATTACATGGATTGGTGTTAACACGTTGTATGTTAGTTGTATATATATGTGTATTTAGTGATGTGTGGAGTATGATAGGATTATTTTATTAGAAATCCTTCTCCTCTCATCTAACGTGCGTTAATCTTATCCTTTATATAGAAATGGCTTTAACCTGACGAAGCGGCGCTGGAAACGACATGAACCTCGACATCGCTGCCATTATCACACAACAGTTGCAGAACATCATCTCGCGAATTATCACTCAAGTGACTAATAATGTGAATAATGGAAACGGAAATGGTGGGAACGGAAACGGTGGAAATAATGGATGTTCTTATAAGGCATTCTTGGCTTGTAAACCACGATACTTTGGTGCAATAGCGTTGACTCGATGGATCGAGAAAATGGAGTCAGTAATAGAAAATAGTGGTTGTACAGATAATCAGAGGGTGAAATATGCTGCAAGTTCATTTATAAATAAGGCTTTGACTTGGTGGAACACACAGGTTCAAGCTAGGGGTCGTGAAGCTGCTAATGGAATGACCTAGGAAGAGTTTAACGCATTAATTGTGGAAGAATTTTGTCCAAGTAACGAGATAGAGAGGTTGGAGAGTGAATTATGGAATCATACTATGGTCGGAGCTAACCATGCCGCGTACACTGATCGGTTCTATAAGTTGGCCAGACTGGTTCCACACTTAGTTACTCTAGAGTCAAAACGCATCAGAAGGTACATTCATGGACCGGTTCCTCAAATTCATGGGATGCTCCGAGCAACTCAACCAACCACGATTTAAAGTGCTATTCTTACTGCTGGGATACTAATTGATGAGGCAGTTAGATGTGGGACATTGTCAAAAGGAAGTGAAAAGAGGAAGGAGGTTGAGGAGTCAAGCAAGCAAGGAAGTTGGGGAAATGATAATAAGAGGGTGAAGGTGGGAAAGGGATTTATGGTAGCAAATCCTCATAGGAATAAGTACGCTGGCTCTTATCCTAAATGTGCTAAGTGTTGGGCTTATCATCCAGAGGGTGGACCTTGTCAGGTGTGCTTTAGTTGTCAGAACTGGGTCACTTTGCAAGGGATTGTCGTATGCCAGTTAAGCAGGTGGCGCCAATTAATGCTGTTAGAGGGGAGCATAAATCAAGAACATGTTATGAGTGTGGGAGCCGCGATCATTTTCGAAATACTTATCCTAAGTTGAACCGAGCACCTGGTCAAGTGGGAAACCGTTTAACTATTGAAGGTAATCGAAACACAAGGAACAATGGGAATCAAGCTAGAGGAAGGGCCTTTAATGTGAATGCAGTCGACGCTCTTCAAGATCCTAAAGTTGTGACGGGTACATTTTCTTTAAACAACCACTTTGCTACTGTACTGTTTGATTCTGGAGTTGACTTTAACTTCATCTCCACTAAATTCGTGTCCTTATTAAATTTGAAATCTAGTATTGTGAAACATGGTTATGTGATAGAAGTGGCTGATGGTAAAAATGTAGAAGTCGATAGGATTATCTGTGGGTGCAAACTAGATCTAGGAAATTCCCTGTTCACTATAGATTTGATACCGTTGGGTTATGTAAGTTTTGATGTTATTGTGGGATGGATTGACTGGCAAGATGCTTTGGGTTCATGGGGAACATGCACTAAAAATTTTAACCTCCCTAAATAGTACGAAATTGAAGGAGTAGAAACTAGAAGATATCCTTGTAGTACGAGATTTTCCTGAAGTATTTCCTGAGGACTTATCGGGACTACCGCCTCAACGACAATTAGAATTTCGCATAGACTTAATTTCAGGAGCGACACCGGTTGCGAAGTCTCCAAACCGATTAGCCCCTTCGGAAATGCAAGAGTTGTCTGAGAAACTTCAAGAATTACAGGATAAAGGATTTATTCGACCAAGTCACTCTCCGTGGGGAGCACCTGTGTTGTTCGTTAAGAAGAAGGACGGGTCATTTCGTATGTGCATAGACTACCGAGAATTAAACAAGTTAACTGTCAAGAACTGTTATCCCCTCCCCAGGATCGATGACTTATTTGATCAACTGCAAGGATCGCGTTATTTCTCTAAGATAGATCTTCAATCTGGTTATCATCATCTGAGGGTGCATAAAGAAGACATTCCGAAGACCGCATTTAGAATGCGTTATGGACACTTTGAGTTTACAGTTATGCCTTTCGAGTTGACAAATGCACCAGCAGTTTTCATGGATTTAATGAACTGGGTGTGTAAGCCGTATCTAGATAAATTTGTCATTGTGTTCATCGATGACATCTTGATATATTCAAAATCCAAGGAGGAGCATGAGATTAATTTGAAATTGGTTTTGGAGCTGCTAAGGAAGGAGAGTCTGTTTGCCAAGTTCTCTAAGTGTGAGTTTTGGTTACAAGAAGTACATTTTCTCGGGCATGTGGTTAATAACAATGGTATTTATGTGGACCCAAGCAAGATCAAAGCGGTGAAGAACTAGAAAGCTCCTAAGACACCATTAGAAATACGGTCATTTCTGGGATTGGCTGCTTACTATCGACGTTTCATCGTGAATTTTTCTAAGATTGTTAAGCCCTTTACTTCACTGACACAGAAGAATCAGAAGTATGAGTGGGGAGTGAAACAAGAGGTAGCCTTTCAGACTTTGAAGGACAAATTATGTAATGCACCAATATTATCGTTACCTAATGGAACACAAGATTTTGTAGTTTACTGTGATGCGTCAAATTAAGGATTGGGATGTGTGCTCACGCAAAGGGGTAAGGTGATTGCGTATGCATCACGGCAATTGAAAATTCATGAAAAGAACTATACCATACACGATTTGGAGTTAGGTGCTGTGGTCTTTGCTCTTAAGATTTGGAGACATTATTTGTACGAAACGAAAAGTGTTATCTATACCGACCATAAGATAGACTTGAACACTGTGTATCACGTAGGGGTTATTTATTTAAACTAGGAATAGTTTGCTTTTTCTTTTCTAGTATAAATACCCCTCATGGCTCTCCATGATGGGTGTTGGTAACATTTGTATCTTTCACTCTTTCTTTTTCTTTATCTAATCTTTTTTCCTTTTGTTATAACCCTATCTACTTTCTCTCACAAAACAATATGTCTCATATCATTTACTTTGATCATCCCTGACCTCCCGAAAGGTGTTTAATAATCGTCTTAAACATATATTCGACCAGAAGGAGTTAAATATGCGCCAAAGAAGATGAATTGAATTGTTTAGTGATTACGATTGCGAGATTCGCTACCATCCAGGTAAGGCGAATGTAGTAGCTGATGCGTTGAGTAGGAAAGAAATAGTGAAACCGAAGCGAGTGCGAGCAATGTCTATGACAATTCTGTCTGGTATTAAGGAAAAGTTGTTAGCTGCTCAGAGTGAGGCGACCAAGGAAGAGAACGCGCAAGCAGAAATGCTGCGTAGCTTGGATCAGCAAATGGAAAAGAAAGGAGATGGAGGGTTATACTTCATAGATAGAATATGGATTCCTTTGATTGGTAATGTAAGGACTATGATTATAGACGAGGCTCATGCTAAAAGATACTCTATTCATCCTGGAGCAGGTAAGATGTATTATGATTTGAGAGACATATATTGGTGGCCAAGTATGAAGAGGGACATAGCTACATATGTTAGCAAGTGTTTGACTTGCTCAAAAGTAAAGGCTGAACATTTGAGATCGTCGGGTTTGCTACAACAGCCAGAGATACACCAGTGGAAATAGGACAAAATTACTATGGACTTTATCACTAAGTTGTCGAGGTCAAGGAGTGGGTACGATACGATTTGGGTAATAGTCGATAGATTGAACAAGTCGGCTCATTTTATGGCGACACGTGAAGACTATAGTATGGAGAAATTGTTGAGACTCTATATAGATGAGATTGTGGAGAGACATGGAGTACCTGTGTCGATCATTTCTGATCGAGACAGACGATGTACATCACAGTTCTGGCAATCGTTGCAGAAGGATTTAGGAATGCGGTTGGATATGAGTACGGCCTATCATCCTTAAACAGATGTACAGAGTGAGCATACAACTTAGACCTTGGAGGATATGTTAAGAGCGTGCGTGATTGATTTTGGTGGCAGTTGGGATACTCATCTACCTTTAGCTGAGTTTTCCTATAATAATAGTTATCATTCGAGTATTCGATGTGCTCCATTTGAAGCGTTGTATGGAAGGAAGTGTAGGTCACCTGTCCTTTGGGCTAAAGTCGGAGAGAATCGATTGATCAGTCCGAAAATGGTGCAGGAAACTATCGATAAAGTGGTGATAATTAAGGAGAGACTCAAAGCAGCTAGAGATCATTTTAAGAGCTATGCTGATAATAAGAGGGTGATTGAGTGTTGTTAAAAGGGTCGCCTTGGAAGGGCGCGGTATGATTCGGGAAGAAAGGTAAATTAGCTCCGAGATACGTAGGAACGTTTGAAATTCTTGAAAGATGAGTAGCTTATCGGTTGAGATTTCCCCAAGAGTTGAATGGTATACATCATACATTTCATGTATCAAATTTGAAGAAGTGGTTGGCAGATGCAAGCCTGCATGTACCATTGGAAGAGATTAAGGTAGACAAGACTCTTTGTTTTGTTAAAGAACCTGTAGAAATTATGGATCGTGAGGTTAAAAAGTTGAAACGTAGTAGGATCCCGATCACCAAGATTTGTTAGAATTCTAAGCGTGGACCTGAGTATACTTGGGAACGGGAAGACTTTATGAAGTCTAAATATCCGAATTTGTTTGCTGAGCATGTTGATAAAACTAGTTAAATTTTGGGGCAAAATTTCTTTTAGTAGGGGAGACTGTGACAATCGCGGTTTAAGGTTAGTTTAACCGTTAGTGTCAACCTAGCTAGCTTTATGTGTTTTAAGTTATATGCATAAGTTGTTTTTGTGGTTTATGTGATATGATTTGTGTGCTTTATTATGTGCTTATAAGAATAGAAAATGGATGATTTAGTCATTCCATCTCGTAATTGATAATGGTTTGGAATGATATGTGCATTTGAGCTTTAGTGCATTTAAGCGTTTGAAGTGATTGAGAATTTAGTGATATCGAGTGTGAATTGTTGATTCGGGTATAGATTATTTAGTGTATTAAGATTTTATAAAATCAATTAGGATGTAATAAATAAATCTAGTTAGTAAATTTATAGTAGTATATGTGTCTTAATTTTAGGTAGTATATTGAATTAAATGTTGGAAATAATTAAGTAGTGTAGTTGATATATAGTTTTTTTTAAAATATATATAAAATAAAAGGGAGCCGAATATTAAAAAAACAAATATATTTTATAAAGGGTTTTGTGTTGGATCGGTTTAAGAAAAGAAAAAAAGGGAGAGCCCAAGTCCATGTCTAACACAAACTAGTATTTTATAAAAATAAAACAATTACCTCATTTTTTTTATCTGTGTCGACCACTTTCAAAACCCTAGCAGCTATTGGTGATTTTTTAAGCTTTCAAGAAACAAGGTTTGATCATCTTCCTAAATCTTAATTTTTGTCAAATCTTTATTCTAGTAATCAAATCTATGTTTTGATATTTGTCTTAACTATGTAATCAATAAATTGATGGATTGAGGTTAATAAAGTTATGTATTAATGAAGTATTGATCATCTAATAATGATTAGGGGATGCTAATTAGCATGTGGGTGGGTTTAATTAGGTTTAATTATGGTAAATTCGTAATTGAAATCTGGGCCGAATTTTAGGTCACATTGTAAGAGTCATAACTTGGT
This sequence comes from Tanacetum coccineum, assembly GCA_026074375.1. NCBI lineage: Eukaryota > Viridiplantae > Streptophyta > Magnoliopsida > Asterales > Asteraceae > Tanacetum > Tanacetum coccineum. The sequence continues at coordinate 10,537 of BQNB010167185.1, forward strand.
CATACGAATAACTTTTATTGATTTTTTTGATTCTAAAATTATCTACAGAGAGTCTACTTTCCAACCCTGGTATTTTCATGAATTAAAAGTGAGTAAAAGTAAGTCAAAATAATGTTACAATATTCGTTGTCAAAACTGAGTTTTAGGGGGCAGATTCTGGGTTGTGATTATGAGGTCAAAAACCATGTCAAAACGTCTTATTAATTGATGGGATTGCTACAGTAGCAAGTTCATGATGTCTATGAATTTCTGGAATTTTTGTAGATTTTTTCCAAGTGTCTAATTGGGTCTGGTCAAGTCAAAATTTTGAGTGGTCTAATCAGGTCAAATTCCGAACACTTTGTGATGTTAAATTTTTTTAAAATAGCTAGACTCAATATTATTTTTTCTAAAAATCACAGTAGTTACACAACTCATTGTAGATGTAGGAAATGTAGTATGGAAATCTAAGTGGGTCATTTAGTATTTTATTAGTGATCATGAAGTGACTATAAAATTCTGCTATAATCTGAAATCTTAAATAAAGGGATTTAAGGTATTTAGAGTACAAATAAAGTATGGGAAGTATGATAGGGTGTTTATAAGCATATTATAGACATTAGTATCCATCAATTGAAAGGTTACATGTTTAAGGCTGTAAAACCTTAATCATGTGTAACCCGTAGATTTTGTTTGTGTAGACTTTGCTTGAAAATTGTTTGAGCATTCGTGAAGTTGAGGTGAGTATTCATAGCCCCTGTTTCTAAGTTTTCTTATGGTGAAAATGATACTAAAGTGTGTTTTGAAATGTTTTAATAGCTGCGAATAATTGTTTTAATTAGTTTTGAACATTACTTGATATTATATGGCTTATGTATATGCATTGTTGGATCGGAGGGGTACGCCTACCCATGATGGATCGAAGGGGTACGCCTACCCGGGATAGAACGGAGGGATACGCCTATTCTATGTTTGTGTGGTACATTCTGGGTAGGGGTGTTCAAAAAACCCGAGAAACCGACAAACCGAGCCGAACCGCTCAACCCGAAACCGAAATAACCCGAAACCGAAAAAACCGAAACCGAAAAAAACTGAAACCGAAAAAACCCGCTTTATCACGGTTCGGCTTCGGTTTTTATTTTTAGGTATCCGCGGTTAACCAAACCGAACCGTGCATAATATATATGTATATTTTTAACCAAATGGTTAAATAATTATACAAATCTTGATTATATTATTGCACTAGTTTTGTTGTATAACAATTTTTTTTCTTCTAAAGTAAACATTACTAAGCATCTATGTGTGACAATTGGTTAAGGTATCGTAACCTATAAACGTTGAATAATTATTTTTTTGTTTTAATGTAGGTATTTAATTTGAATGCAATAACGAAATAAGTTTAATATGACTTTAATTTATCCATTAAATGATCATTACTTGATACGGGGAGAATGATGCAATTATGCCTTCACCATATGTCATGTTTTGTGGTTTCGTAGTTTTTGTAGTTTCGTAGTTTATGTATATATTTATCTTATATCCCACATCGCCCTAGAAGGTAAACATGTAAGCACCATCCCTTCCCTATAAAAGGAGTGCAATGAATTTGGTGTAGATATGGTTTAATGATTTTGATATTGATTATAAAGCATTGCCTCTAATCAATTCTTGGCGTTTTGCTAAATTCTCTTAATAAACGGTATTCGTTGAAATCAACGGTTGTTTGGAGTATGCTAAATTATGGTAATTCTTTGAATCACGATAGTTGGAAGATTGTTTCTGGTATTCGGGTGAATCAACAAATTCAATTTGTGTTATCGTCAATAGTTCACTACTTTCGTTAGAGAGGTTGGTATCTCTTCTTTTTTTTACTACGTCAATTCGTGTGTTTGTTTATTTGACTACATCATTACTTATACTAAATTAACTTTTTACTAAGTAGATCAACTTATTTTTCATGGAGTTAAACTCGATAAAACGTCTAGAATGGTTAACCGTGAACCGAACCGCGGATAACCGCTCATTTCGGGTAACCGCAAGTCCGGTTACCCGCCTAGTACGGTTCGGTTACGGGTAGTAAAATAAATTACCCGCCCCGCGTCGGATAGTTTAAATTGTCCAACTAACCGAACCGAACCGCCCCGTGAACACCCCTAATTCTGGGTGAGCTTGGTTGCTTATAGTGCTAGTGCTAATCTAAGCCCGAATGTGTAATTAATTATGTGATGATTTTAATTGCTGCATGTGTATATAATATTCTTGTATGTCCTAATGATTTCTGATTCGCAGCAAGAGTAAGTAATTTGTGTCAAACCTGTGAATCTCACCAACATTATTGTTGACGTTTTAAAGTATCATTTTCAGGTGAGCATAGTGAGGCCAAGGATGTTAAGTTGTATGGTTAGAGAGACTTTAGAAAATCTGCATTTTGGAGCCTTCTTTTCAAGAGACTTCATTTCATATCTTCGTACTTTGGTTATTTTGATTAATCATGATGTTATGTTTGGATTTATTTTTCTATGTCTATGTATTGTGTGTGCGATTAACCTCAATACACGACCCCTCTTGTGTTAGGCGTCATCATAAAACTTTTGGATTTTATTTTGTTGCATTCTAGTTATTCTCTATTGTTGACACTAATGTGTTGTGATGATGCCTATCTTGTTACGCCTCGCGTTTCCGCCTTGGCGAGGTGTGACAGATTGGTATCAAAGCCTTTGGTTATAGAGAAGTAGGTGGTTTGACCTAGACTATAACCTAAGAGTCCTTCATATAGCTGCATAGTAGGATATATATGTTTAGCTATCTAGACGTTTTGTTTTCTTGCTTTTCTATGAGTTTTATTTCGACCTATGAGCTACTCTATATCATAAGATTCAGAAGAGGAGCTAATTGAGGAGGAGCCTTTCGAGGTACCGAAGGAGGAAGGGTAGTTGAAGAGTCGGAGAAGGAGGTCGACTCAAATCTCCTGTCGGATGCTCGTAGTAGGCCTGGACCCGCGGAGTCGGGTGACTCTTGCGAAAGCAAAGTCAAACCCAAGCGAGGCCCAACATAAGTTTATTTCGTCTTCTACCTCGACACGTTGCTATTATCGATGATTTCTTTTAGGTATTTTGTATTTTGAGGCACAATGAGGCTTTCGTTTTTGATTTTATCCTTATATAAATAAATATTGTTTTGGTGGATCATCGTGTTTGTGTATATTGGAGTCGTGCAAGATTTGCTATGTGGTATATGTGCATTATCATTGAGATGTGTAGTCTTGGAAGTAAGTATACGTGTGAAAGGATGCAATTATAATTATGGTAGCCAACATAATTATAAAAGCATCACCACGTGGACTTGTGACTATGATTGCATTGATTGGTGTTTGTTTGTTAGGTGGTAGAGTAAGATGTGGTGATGTGTGCAATCCTAATAAGGATGGTTGTATGGTAAAGGAATTCTTCTCTTAACCTAATGTGCGATAATGTTAAGCTCAATTGCGTAGGTAGTAAGTTTCCCTTCTATCTAAC
>BQNB010167186.1:0-14030 GCA_026074375.1 Tanacetum coccineum
TTCGATAGAACCATCGAAATACTTCAATCTGAAAGTGTTTACACGACTCTCAGATTTCTGTGATCATTTCTATACAACAGTTTTCAAGCTTTTCATTGTGATGCAATTATGGGACAAATGTTATATTAATTTCACGGAAATCAACGAGATTACTTTACAAATGACACATTTAGATGTCGTTCTCTTGTATCTAGCGCTATGTATTATGAAGTAACGCCCCCGGACATACTTCCGCTGCGATACATTTTTGGGGGTGTTACACCGATGCCGATGCCAAACCTAATTTATTAACAAATACTACCAATGTCAATGCCGATGCCGATGCCGATGCCAATTGCTAATACCAAAATACCAAATACCAAATGCGAATACCAATACTAACACCAATACCAATCCAACTTGATGCAAATACCAAATCATCAAACAACAAACAAACCGTGACAATATAATTCCAAACGATTGACTTTTTCAAACCCAAACGAATTCTTAAAAACAAAATACTATCAAATACCGAAACCAAATTGACGTTGCATTCATCAATAGTGCAAAGCCACATTACTATGATAGCCCGATTCTAACACAAAGGCCCAACAACAAACTCTGTTTTTTTTAAACGAAGAACATATCCAATGCCAGATGGTAGAGATGCAAATCGAAACCGGTTTTTTAAAAAACCGGTCGAAAAAACCGAAACTGGTTTTTTAAAAAACCGGTTTTTTTTTAACCGGTTCGGTTAAATATAACCGAACCGGTTAAACCGGTTATCGGGTTTTTTGCCATACCGGTTTTAAAACCGGTTTAAACCGGTTTTATTAAAGAACCGGTTTTACCCGGTTTTTTTTTTTTTTTTTTTTAATACCCGTCAATAGTTTAAAAAAAAAAAACCGGTTTTAAACGGTTAAAAAAACCGGTCAAAATAGAAGTCAAACTAGCCGTTTTTAAATTTAAAAAAAAAAACCGGTTTTAACCGTTTAAAAAAACCGGTCAAAATATAAGTCAAACTAGCCGTTTTTAATTTAAAAAAACCGATTTTAACCGGTTTAAAAAAAAAAAAAAACACAACGGCTACTAGCCGTTTTATACCCGTTTTTTGTGTTTTTTTTTTGTTTTTTGATGATTTTAGGGCATGGCTTAGTACTATAAATACATGTAATGGGTTGGGGTTGAAAACACATATCAAAAACACTCACTAATCTCTCTTTTTCTCTCTAATCGTAGATGATCAGAATATATACTATAATTTCTCAATTCCCGCTTATATTGGGAAAACTCACATCACAACAAGCTTCCACTAATTGCCTCCGTTTCTTATTACTAGCCATGGTCGAAAAATTTACACAATTGAAGATGTTGGTGCGGAATTAGGGACCAAACTACGAGAAAAGGCGATGTTTGGTCTAATTAACTCGATATGTGTATTATGACGATGGGGTGGAAAAGGCGCGTTGCAAGAAATGTATGAAATTTTATAAACCCGGGTCTCCAACTCTATCACTCCGGGACTCATAAGTGGGTTGTAATCGGTTAGCGAAATGATACGTCACAAAAGGTATATTGTGCGGTATGGTCAAGTTTTTTATTGATAATGATGCGGTTCGACTTGATTTTACGAAGTTGTCATTCAACCATGCGCTATATATATATATATATATATATATATATATATATATATATATAATATTACTATTTTATTGCCATTCTCTATAAAAGTAGGGGTGGTAATCGAGTCGTGTTCGTGTTGACTTGTTCGGGTTGGCGGGTTAATATAACCTCAACCCAAACACGACCCATTTATTAATCGTGTCAAGAAACTCAACCCTAACCCAAACCTGCATAACACATGTAACCCGTTTATGACCCGTTTAACCTATTTAAATAAATAGGTCAAGCGATTAATAAGATTGGTGGTTTTTTCGATTTAATTAATTTAAATGCAAAAATGATATAAGGATCTAAAAAATGATAAACATGACATACAAATAATTATACGACAATTTCAATGATATCGGAGTTATAATTCTAATTTACTCATATTAAGTACATATCAAAATATATTTATTCAAATCCAACATATAACCTAAATTATATATCTTATTTTTAGATGTTATATCTATAGTTTTATACTACATATAAAGCAAATTAGACACTCTCTCTTTATTTAATGACCCAAAAAATTAAGCAATCTAAGTTATAAAGCATAATGTACAATCCTTAAATGCAACATTCACCACAACAAAATTAAGTAATCCAAGTTATTATAAAGCATAATGTACAATCCTTAAATGCAACCTTTCACCACAAAATAAACTATATAACAAATACAAATATTAAAGCAAAATGTATAACATTTATTCCTCCACACATATGTTATAAGTATAAACTAATTAAATACACTAATTAATGTTATTTTAAAAACATCATTAAAATAAAAAATACATGTTATTATACACATTGTACAAGCTAATAAAACATACAAAGCTTAAAACAATTTATATGCTAACAAGTTGATGATACACATGGTTTTGAAAACTGAACCGGACCAACGGGTTCAACAAGAACTCGGAGTCGCCACCGGTTTGTCTAGCAAATAAAATTCGTCCGAAAATGAAACGGAGATGACCGGTCGAAACCGGTAAAAACAGGTGAATCGGGTCCAACTGAGATTATTTTTTTATTCTCCGGTTAATGAGTTCCTTTTTGTTTTGTTGGCGTCTAATAATTACAGGGTACCAGCCGCTGCAACGCGCGGGTACCTTGCTAGTATATACTTAAACGGGTTCGCGTGTTGACTTGTTTAATACTTACTCAATCAAAACACGATACGTTTATTAAACGGGCTAGACGGGTTGACCTGTTTTGACCCAAACCTGTTTATCCTCAACCCAAACCTGTTTAACTTCGTGTCGTCTATCGTGTCGTGTCGAAAATTGCCACCCCTAAAATTAAGTCGTCAAGGGAAAATGTATGTATCTTTGTAAGTGCATTGAAATAGGGTGGTTGTCATTAGTTAATTTTCAGTATTCTCATTTTAACTTTATTACTCATTTAATCCTAACTTCACAATCTATATAATATTATCACAAAAAAATCCATTAGTAACATAGTCACTGAAAAAATCTACGTCTCTGATTATTATTGTTTCAAAGTAAAGGATTATTTCATATATAACGAATCAAAACATCAAAATGTCATATATATTCGAAATACAAGATTTATATGCACGATGCACAATGTAGTTAAAGCATGAGTAAATATGTACATTAATGTGTTTAAATTAGATATATATGTGTAGAAACTAAAGATACAATGCAAAGCTTGATTGAATTGATTATAAAACAAAGAGAATACAAGAGTATTTATAAGACAAAACTAACATAACCCTAATAACTAAACGGGCCTAAACAAGTAGGTTGAGCCTATATGCCTTATTAGCTAACATCCCCCCTCAAACTCACAATGCCGCAGCGGTGAACATTAGGAGTTTGCCAAACATAAAACAAAAACTGAAAAAAAAAACAAACACAGAGCGGAGCGTCCAGAGTGCAGACTCAATGCTAGATGAAGTCTCAATTCGATGCAATCCGAACAAATACCAAAAAATCAATGCCGATGCCGATGTCAATGCCGATGCTAATGCAGATGCCAAACCTAATTTACTAACAAACACTACCAATGTCAATGCCGATGCCAATTGCTAATACCAAAATACCAAATACCAAATGCGAATACCAATACTAATACCAATACCAATCCAAGTTGATGCAAATACCAAATCATCAAACAACAAACAAACTGTGACAATATAATTCCAAACGATTGACTTTTTCAAACCCAAACGAATTCTTAAAAACAAAATACTATCAAATACCGAAACCAAATTGACGTTGCATTCATCAATAGTGCAAAGCCACATTACACAATATTAGCCTAATGCTATCTATGATAGCCTGATTCTAACACAAAGGCCCAACAACAAACTCAATGTTTTTTTTAAACGAAGAACATATCCAATGCCAGATGGTCGAATGAACAAATCCCAAAATTCACAAAGATATGAACCAGACAAGAAGAAAATCGATCCTTCAATTCTAGAAACCAAAACTTAAAACGAACCTTTTTTTTTCTTCTTCTTTTTCATCTTCAACCTAGTTGTGATACCATGTAGAAACTAAAGATACAATGCAAAGCTTGATTGAATTGAACAAAGAGAATACAAGAGTATTTATAAGACAAAACTAACCTAACCCTAATAACTAAACGGGCCTAAACAAGTGGGTCGGGCCTATATGCCTTATTAGCTAACAATATGAAATGAGAAATGCTATAACCACATAAACTTTACAAAATAACTTTCACATAATGAGTTGGCATGACACTTTGGATCATTGTTCTTTCTTTTCTTCCACTATCACTTTCTTCTATAACAAATCATTTTGTTACACATTATTATGTGAAAATTATTTTGTAAAGTTTATATGGTTGTAGCATTGCTCATATGAAATTGCCCCCAAAAACATGTACTCTGCTATGGTGAAAAAAAATACGCATCCCAACTTTGTCAAAAGCATGAAATGGTGTTACATGCTATTTTTTGGCATCGTAAATTGTCAAAATAACTTCGGAGATATATACGAAAAATGATCTAACATGACAGTTTAGATACGTCCAAAATGAAAAAGATTATTGGACATGGTGTTGTGTAACAAAGTTAGCACATTTATGGTAGATACATGTGCAGATACAATTTTGTAAAAAATTGAGATTTTTTGAAAACATGCGAGGTTCGAACGGGGGATTGAACTAAAAAGAATCACATTGGTGTAACCATTACGTAGTAAATTTTAAACTTTGTAACAAAATGGGTCACATTTGTATATACTTTGTTCAACATATGTGTATATACATAAAGGAGGACGTGTATTGTAATTTTATTGTTGATGTTAAGTATAATTTACCTATTCTCTTGAACTTAAAATACATCATAAGTATATCAAAATGTATGTTCAGTTACGTACGTATTAATGAATTATAGAAACGGTATACCCGGGCAAAGTAACACTTGCAATTTGTATAATAAGATACTTTTATAAAGTAGACCATCCAACCCACTATGTCTAGCCAGAAACTGTTATTAAACCTGACTTGGCGATCATTTTTGTGCATTTTTTAGTTGTCTGGTTAATGGACTTTAGAGTAAAAAAGTGAAATGATACTATAGTTTGTTTTGTTGGTTGGAACTTTTAAATAATAAAGAGATTCCCATATATTTGGGAGCTGAGTCACTAATCATGTACCTCAGTACATGTTCTATCAAACAAATAAAACTTGTGATCCTGAAAATTTATCAAATTACGATTAAATATTAACTTACAATAAACATACAACAAAGTAACAAACATTTCATGAAACTAAGAGGGTGTTTGTGATTGCTTATCTATTGTTTTCGGTTAAAGCAAGTAAACACTTTTGAGTGTATGGATAAAACTGATAACCTGCTTAAAAAAAGTAAGAAAAACACCTAAAAATAAGCAGGTTGCTATCTAGTTATTTTATCAGTAGATAAGTAGTCTCAGATAAGCAATCCCAAACAAACCCTAAATCTTAAGTAGCATCTCAATATAGGACATTTTAGTATCCTATAAGCCACCTTTTCTTACTTCAAGGAGGCTTTTTGAGGACCCTGCTGACGAATACGAGCCACCACTACTCGTAGTGAGAGACCCCTTCATGCCAGACATCTCCGTTTCACTTAGACCAAGAGAAGATGTGTACGTGAACCTACACATACTCATCGGAGGTGCATAATACATAGGCACGGGTTGTTTAGCCGGGAGCCTAGGCAATGGACCTTCAAAATTTAGCACACTTATAGCTTGTTTTATCGACGGCCTATCATTACTATCCGGATTACAACACCACAAACCAACCACCATCAAACATTCCATTTTTCGTTTGTCAAATTCTCCATTTAATGTCTCATCTACGGCTTCCAATATTTTCCCTTCACCATAAATACTCCAAACCCATTCTACCAACCTTTGTTTACTAGGTTCCGCCTTTGTGTCAATGGGCTTTCGTCCACAAGCGATTTCTAGTGCAACAACCCCAAAACTATACACATCCGACTCTCTACTTGCTTTGCCTGTCATCACATATTCGGGGGCCATGTAGCCCATTGTTCCGGCTAGAACCGTGGTCTGAGACCCCAAATCATGGTCTACAAACCGTGCAAGTCCAAAATCACCTAACTTAGCATTGTAACTTGAATCCAACATTATATTACTAGACTTAATATCCCTATGCACCACACATTGTTCCCATTCTTCGTGGAGGTAAAGTAAGGCAGCAGCAATACCCATGGCTATTTTGTATCTAATCGCTGAACCTAGCTCCGATTTTGAGTAAAACAAATGTGAATCAAGGCTTCCATTAGGCATAAGCTCATAAACAAGAAGGAAATCACCTTGTTCATGACACCACCCCATAAGTTGCACCAAGTTCTTATGTCGCAAGCGACTGATGATCTTTACTTCTGATACATACTCTTTCTTCCCTTGATTTGATCCGCTTGACACCCTTTTGACTGCAACAATTGAGTTTACATTGATACCACTCAATACGCCCTTGTAAACGCCTCCAAACCCACCTTGACCAAGCTTTCGGTCCTCTGCAAACCCATTAGTAGCTTTACTTAATTCACGAAATGAGAATCTTTTTGGCCCCATGCTTTTTTCAAATTCATATTCTATATCCACGTCTTGTTTTTTAGTCAAAATGGATCGCTTCCTCCATAATATGAACCAAAACAACCCAACCACAACACTCAAGGCACCCGACCCAGTGGCTAAACCGGTTGCTAACCACATTTTATTTTTTACGCTAGTTTTCTCCAAATTGGAACTAAACGTCCATGAGAAAACAGTGTGTGTTTCGATCCAGTCACCTGTTCCAGCTGAAAACCCAACACGAACGGATTCAGGTAAAACTTCCCTCAGATCAACTATATGCCAAAGGCTAGAGTTCCCATTAAAATAGGGGTGTTCTTCATAGGATAAAAAAACACTAAGGTTATAATTACTAGAATCATAGCTCACCCATGCATTAGCAATCCTTCCATCTTTAATACTAGTATTCCACGATATATTAGCAACTGATATAATCGAATTAACATTTATCCCAACATGGTTGTCACTAGGATCCCATGAATTCTTAAACGAATCAAACTCAACTGCCACAAGAGTATTGTTTGAGGAGTTAAAAGCCGAAGCTGGACTAAACAAACCAAGGTACCCACCATATGAACCATTAGGGATCTCGGGCTCAAATGGTGTAAGAAATAATGATAACCCGTCACCAAAATTTGTCGAATTAAGTGCATTCATTGAGAACGTAAAATGGGTCACAAAATCTGTTAGCCTTCGTGTCTTTTTGTCCCATATTTGAATTGGCTCATTGTACAAAGCTCGCCCGACACTGTTTTTCAGCGACTTGTCACGTTGATTCTTGGTTACTTGAATTCCACTAGATGCAAACGCGTCACCTTGGTACACGATCATCTGGTTGTTCGGCTGAAAGCTTGTAAAATTAAACGAAATCGAGTTCACATTAATGATGAGAAGAAAAAACATAGTAATGATAAAATGAAACATCATTAAACAAGTGGAAAGACTCTTGATTGAAATGAAATGTACATAGAATAGGTTATGCAATGAGATAAAAAATTTGTTTAAAACTATGATGTTCTTTTATTTGTATCTAACGGTCACGTTGAATAAGCTTGGGCGGCAGACACTAATATCGTATTCAATTTATTTGTTTGTAATTTTCTTTAACAAAAACAACAAGAAACAACATTTGGTGTTCTTTGGCGTAAAAACCAAAGAATTAAGGTAGAATATAAAGAAGCCGGTTGCCGTCTAATATATATTCCATTCAGAAAAGAATACAATACTTCATTTTCATTTGCAAATTGCAATGCTAAAAGTGTCATCGGCATATATATACAACGCGGACAAAGTGCCGTTTATGTTTAACTCTGTTGGATTTACAGAAGGTGGCACAAAATGACTCGAGGCACAACTGAAACACTGGTTAAACGAAGAGGATTTTGAACATTTGATTGTGTACTTTTGGTCATTTGTAACATGTTGAATGGTCATTTAATATATCTCATCTTGTAACCAAGTGTTTAAGTTTTGGACTTGATGAACTTAATTCTGATTATGGTTGGACCATTTTCAGCCTAATGAGCGCAATACTAACTTACAACTAAACATATCACACAGAGAAGAACTTTAATTTAGTCACATCAATATAACAATAGTAAAATAGAATATATATGCTGCTTAATCAGTTAACTAGTTTCAGTCAATACACAATTTCTGTCATATGGTTGCTATAATGAAAACTAAATTTTTGCATTGCCCAATATAGTTTCATTCTAAAAGCATGAGTCCTAACAAAAATTACCAAATATTAAAGTAACTCACAATCATTTTAAAATATCAAATTTGGAATTTGAATAAAGGGCTTATTTCTTGAATGATGCGTCTTTTTACTTCAAATTAACATAATCCCTGCTAATGGGCAAATAAATAATAAAAATGCTAATTTCTTCTATAAATTTTTTTATTAATCTTCTTACACATAGGATCCTGACAAGTGGCGAAACTGACGGTTTAGATTTAGATAAATAATAAGTGAAAAAAATGTATATTATATGATTGTGTGTGTAGGAGGATACGTATGATGATTTTGTAGTAGGCTTTAGCAATGCTCAATAAGTAATTTTTCTTGTTGCTAAGCGTAAGTAGACACATGAGCTGATTCACATGGACTGATTTTTGTTGCTAAGTGCAGGCTATTTTTCTTTTGGCTGGCACATGGTTGCTGGGCTCCTGCGTGGGCTATTTTACTTTTGGCCCAAATTGGTTTAGTAGAATAGTAGGATTTGACATACTTTTGTTTTGTCCGTAGATTGACTAAGCTCGTCTTAGCTACTTTTCACGTATATACATAACAAGTCGTTATTCAGTGGATCACAACAAGTATCAAATAATCATAAAACGATACAGTACACAATGCAAATAACCCACCGCGGAGCGCGAGTCTGCAAACATCGTCTAGACTAAGAATGAATATTTACGCTTTAGGTTAATGATATCCAAGATTTACCCATTTGGGACTTTAGGGCTTTAGGCCATCTATGCATGAAACCCAAAGTGAAACTGGGTCATCAATTTCATATTCGAAATTGGACTATCAAATTTATATATATATACTATGAATGAGTTAAAACTACGTCGTTTTGACGTAGTTGCTACAGTGACCGGCTCATTGGGCTCTCACTTTGGGCCGGCCCATTTGACAATTTTTTTTTTCTTTTTTTCTTTTTATTTAACTTGGAAACTTTAAAAAAAATTGCTCGGCACAAAATAGGAAACAAAATTACAAAAATACTTATTTATTCAGATCAAAAAATATCCGCGACATTAGACCAAACACATAATCCCATATAAAAAAAACAAACTATTAAACATCAGACCGAAAAAATAAACCCGACCCACACAAATTAATATAAAAAAAAATTGCTCGGCACAAAATAGGAAAAAACAAAAGTACTGATTTATTCAGAACAAAAAATACCCACGACATGACGCCTAACACATAAACCCATATAAAAAAACAAACTATTAAACATGAGACCGAAAAAATAAACCCGCACAAAATAAAAATAAGAGTTAAGTACATTTTTGGTCCTTCTTTAAACTACACATATAGTTATATGGACTGTTTTAATATAGCACATGAAACACTATAATGCGATGTTCATGATGTCATAATAAAACAGATAAAACAGAAGCCAGAATCAAAATTCGAACTTTATAGCCACTACGAATTTTAAATATTCAACTTTTGATTTGGATATGGTCTAGGCAAAATGAATATATATATATATATATATATATATATATATATATATATATATATATATATATATAGGGTGAGGTTCTTTTCAGAACCAAATAAAAGGCGAGAACTGCGAGAACCAATCTGAGCCATCCATTTAATTTCTCATCATAAAAGATTATTTTTAATTTGAAAGGGTATATTAGTAAAAGATAAAATTTCAGTTTTTTTAATATAACTGAAATTCGTTTTTATTTAATTCCTTAATTTCAGGAAATTCAAAAATCTTTTTTACTGTATTATTTTGTTTTTTTCTGTAAACTGAAAATTATCCAGTAGTTACCTATTATTGCATGGGTGCATATCATCAATACAATAATCTGTGTACATGTATAATATATGTAAAATCAGTCTTACAAATAATGTATAAATTTAAGTATATGCACATTCGTATTTTTCAAGACCAAAGCAATCAAACTTTCTTAACCACAAACGTTGACATAAACCTCAACATATTAACATATTGGATGTTCCAAAGAAAAATCCAAATACATAAAAGTTTAAAAATATTAAAAAGCTCTTTACTTCTAACAGAATGTAAATAAAATACGATAATGCACTCGTGCACTTATCATCTTCTTCATCGGTGGTTTTATTTTTCATGCGTGCACATGTATTCAACGTCCAAAAAACACACGTAATTGTTTGCATTTGTGCACTTCCCATCACCATCCAAAATAAGCTTAACGATGGCTTTATGTTTCAAGTGTGCACATATATTTTCTTGGTGTGCACATGTATTTGAAATCTAAGTATGTTTTGTTGTAGTCGTTGTTCTTCAGCTGTATGTAGAAAATGAGTTGTAGGTTCTCATATGCATTTAGGAATGGCAGTAGGGGAATCCAGAACTGGTGGCCTATTGGTCCAACACTGTTCAAAATTATCAATCTTTTGCTTACCAGCAACTTGTGGTACAAAACTTGGCTTAATTTCTCGACCATGCAGTTTCTTCGAGTTGATAGATTTGAAGCAACCGTGGCTGTTTTGCGTGTACTGTCTTCAATTCTCGTTATGAATTCATACGGATGCACCTGTACATACGTATCCAAGTTTGTTGATGTGTACTCGAATATTATGCATGCGGTTGTATTTATTTCCGTCTTCAATTCTCGTTATGAATTCATATGGATGCACTTGTAGTCGCGAATCCACCTCCTAAGCCATGCCATAAAAAAGAAGCATTAAGATAAGAGCACATGTAATCTTACGACTTTAGTTTAGAATGTTGAAGACTTCTACATTTTTCAAACAAAAGAAAAACAAAACCTTTGACAATCCCGAGCCGAAAGCCATAAACTTTTATCTTAGTATGACATTGTGCACGGTTCTACATCGTCATCGGTCTAAACTGACACCTCTAGTATGACCTACTATAACGAAGTCTTCAAGGAATGCACAAGATATGCATAACTTAGTATTATTCCCTTTTACACGAGAAAATTTGTTTTCCAGGTATGCATGTACAAAACTAGCAGGTCATATAGGTCCCAAAATGAGGGTCACGTAATTAGAGCTTATCATTAAATGATGAAAAAGTACATACCTTATGTGGGAATTGCTTAGCAAGATCTATTAACTAAATACCACTTTGTATGTACATGTGCAGGAGTATATCCATATGAACTAGTATATATGTATTTAAGTCCGGCCATGTGCACTTGTATCTCATTTATGCACTTGTATCTCTTGAACTTTAATTGTGTATGAGACCAATAGTTTTCGTGTGTTGTATGATCTTCACTAACCTGGTCCAGTCAATGAATCAAAATGAATTCAAGCCCCTAAATATAACCCAGACAAACAAAATTAAATCTATAACTAACAAACAAAATTAAATCTATAACATACAAATGAACCACCAAGAAAAAAGAGTTACCTTAAAGTCACGCCTCCGAAACCATTTCCTACTCGCAATTCATGTGTAAGCTCTCAATCATTAAAAGGAAGGAATATAGGTAATAACATTGTGAAAACGTATTACATTTTATAAGCTCAAAGGGTCAATCTTTTATAAGAAGAGACATTAGTTAGTTGAATCGAAGGATTGTGCTAAAACACTTACTTTCAACAACCCGAAACTAGCAAGTTGGTCCTGTACACCTTTTAACATCACACTAATCGAAATCCTACAACAAAACACAGCTTTGTCATCAAATGCATCACTATTAAGGACCCCAAGCTCTTAAGCAAATATAAAATTAACTCCAGATTTAAGTCATGTACATGTGCACTGTAATCTGTTCATTTTCATAGTACTAATTAGGTTTTACAATCAACAAGTATTTCACATAAATAAATAAATTGATCAAAGTAAACAAAGCAAAGATTTCTATCATAATAAACAATAACCATATTCAAGTTTCATATAAAAGTGGGCATGATAAATCAGGTCTGCCACCATCCGTTTCATTTAATACAACATTATCACAGAAAAAAATTCATATCCGACTGAATCATAAAACTAAACCACTAAATAAAAACGAATCCCATCTCCTTTTTGCATCCAATTATACATGTGAATTTAACTTCAAACTGCTAACCATATTCAGATCTAGAACAATTTTTCAGAGACATAATATGTAACCGAAATTAAATTTAAGACACAAACAAAATTGAAAACAGTTACAAGCACCATATAAAAATTGATCCCTCAAATACTGGTTTAATTCACGGATTGTAAGCTTTAGAAAGTGAGAACAAAAGGCAAACCTGGTTTTGATCGTCTCTACCTCAAAATCACAAGCATAAATTAGTAACCAACTCTTTAATAAATTAATGGCTAATTTAAGGACGGTGCACATGAACAATTGTTAATTACTTAGGAGGATGGGTTGATGATTATGACTTCTCTTAGATGTGAAAAAAAGGTTGAAACGATTCTCAGATCCATTTTTCTAGTGGACGGTTTATAACTTTTGAAATGTGAATTTCCATTAATACCCCCATAGTGCCTTACAAATTTGTAGCTAATCTTTAGGTTTATTACATTTATGCCACAAATTATTTTAGCCATAGATCAAATATTTAATGGCTGAGATTGGTTCTCGCAGTTCTCGCTTTTTATTTGGTTCTGAAAAGAACCTCACACTATATATATATATATATATATATATATATATATATATATATATATATATATATATATATATATATATATATAGTGAAGTGTTATATTGAGAACCCATTTTATGTGCAGAACTTTACAGAACTATTTTAAGTCAATCTGAGTTATTGGATGAGTTAATCAAATGCTAAGATGAAAAGAGCCAAAATTGCAATTAAATCAAAAATAAAGAATCTTTTTTCAATTATATTAAAGGCTGAAAAGGGTATTACAGGTATTACACATTAATTGATTTTGTAAACACATTAAAAACAAAAATACGTATCCTTTATTTTTTTAGATCTGTATTTTCTCAAACCCTAATCACCCTCCTCCCTCCCCACTTTCTTTGCACAACACCAGGATGATCGATCTACCACCCATCCCCTTTTTTTGTCAATCGTTAAACTAATAAGATACGATCTTTGCCTTTCGTAGATCCGGCCATAAAAGAAATGAACTGTAACTTCACATCAAAACTCACAATCAAAACCAATATCTAGTTTCTCTCCAACCACAAAACAAAATACACCTTAAAGATCGACTATGGTTTAGGTTTAAACTCGTCTTTTCGGCGAGCTCATTCTTTCAGCGGTTTGCATGTCCGACGAGTAGCGGGTCAGAGATTGCGGGTCAGAGGTGGCGTCCTGGTCTTATTCCATAATCAATTTGTATATCTAGAATTGAATTAATGGGTGAGTTGTAAAAATAGACAAAAATATGTGACTAGTTCTTTGTTAAAAGTTCTTTCATTCGATTAAACATGTACACGGTTTCTGATTTGGTATTGTTCATAATTTTTTTTAATAATATCTCTATTTTTCTGTATTTGAAAAGCGTGGCATCAAAACCTTATCTTAGGATTAAAATTTTTTGGAAGCCTTTGTATTTTCGTAATTTGTGTAAACAAATATAAATATTCTAGTGAAATATTATTTTAATTTTGTTAAATTTTGTA
>BQNB010167187.1:1391-13170 GCA_026074375.1 Tanacetum coccineum
TTGTGAGCAGCTGGAAGTTGTATCCCAAGAGCTCTGTTCATGTCTTGGACTTAACGAATGGGAAAACTGTGTATATGTTTGTGGACAAGGTCTATCCTATCCGGGCTACACTGCTTGAACGGATGTTACGCCACAGGCTCACAGTTCCACCCTCATACTGTCGGGATGTTGTTGTTGCTGGGAATGTTATTCAGACAGTTCAAGCTGGCTTACGAGAATCCTATGAGTGTCTTGCATCTGTTCCTATGTAAGTTTGTGTCTTAGTTGATATTTGTTTTCAATAGTTTCGTTAGTCTTATTCTTTAAAAAAAATATATATATAAAATAAAATAAAAATATGTACTCTTAGTTAGTTTTATTGATAGTATAGTGTTGTATAACTTTGGTGTTAGTGCTTGCACTGCACGACAAATGGTTTTCAGCTCACCATGGCTAACAGCCAAGAAAGAGTTATTTGTTCTTCTTTATATTACATTGTTTAGTTTCCGCCTAAACAAGTGTTAGAGTCTCTCACGTATATACTTGTGATTACATAAGTGGATCTCCTTCTATTGATAATAAATTGTTTTTGTGCTTTTTTAATCGGTGCCAAACCCTAATGCTAAAGGTTTCTTTTATAGAGAAGAAACCCTAAATTGGTCAACAAGAAAACTAAAATCACGTAAGAGATATACATCAATCTCTTCCTAATTTATCTCATTCCTATATTAATGAGATAATACTAGAATATAACTATAATTCCTTAATTACATTAATTACGTCTATAAATAACAATCAGCAGATTCTATCTCTGTCAGCAGAAACGAGAACATGACCAGCAGAAACATAATCAGCAGGAATGCTACTTGAACTGTCAGCAGGAACGACTTAATGCTATCAGCAGAAACGAACATCTCTAACAGCAGAAACGACACTTAGTCGTTTTTAATTTGTCCCAACAATCCTCCCCTAAACTTGGTTTTGACTCTGTTAATTCCAAGTTTCTAGATAGATCTTCTCGAAGCAAGAGGATTGAGTAACAGCAGAAATAAGTACCAGCAGATACAAGGTAACCATATGGTATTCAACTCACCAATGTTTCAAGTACTGAGAGTTGAAATGGTTCTCAACCTTGAGAGGTAACCCATCAACCAGACCTTCCTTAGCTAACTTGTTGATTGTTTTGAAGTTCACATGAGCTTATGAGGCAGCAACATCTCTAAGCAGCAACTTCCAGTTTTGCAGCAACATAAGTAGATTTGATAAGCCTTTACCAAAGTAGCTCCCTCACTCTTGGGCGAGTTGTGAAACTCTGGTGATAACAAAACACCTCTTAGTTGTCAACAACAACCAGGTCCAATTTCTCAGAAAGTGATTTCAAGGGTGAATCCTTGGAATACACTAAACAGTATTTTGAGCAATCTGTCACAGCCATACAACGGGATTTGAGAAAAGCTTTACCTGTAGCCGTTTTGCTCAGGACTAGCAATAACTTTCATACACGAGAAATTTTTCTATGGTGATGTGATACCATACAATTGAGTAAATTGTCAAACTTCAACGGATTTGAGATAAGTCTTTACCACATCTGAGACGTTTCTATGGACTAGCCTCACTTTTATCAAAGAAATATGGAAAGTGATCAACCCATCCAGTTTTGGGCTAACCTGGCAACCTATCAACGCGGATGGTTAAGGTCTTTACTAAGGCCGTACCCTCTTGGACTAGCCACCCTTTGTTACAAGATCATGGAGAGTGAAGGACCATCCGGATTATTTTAGCAAACTTCTTAACAGCTATCAGGATTTGGTTGTTACACACCAAAATCCGTTTGCATAGGTGAGAGCAGACTTTTTGTGGCTTGTTAGCCACTGGTTGAGCTTGAAAACCATTTTTCGTGAGTGCAAGCACTAAACACCAAAGTGTTATACAACATCAGCATTCTATCGAATAAATTGTAACTAAGAGTACATTTTTTTTTTTAAATAAGAACAAAAAATGAAACTATTGTTGATAACAAAAACCATCTAAAAACACAAACTTACATAGGAACAGAGGGGTCCCCCCCTCAAGGACATCATAGGATTTCTCGTTAAGCCGAGCTTGAACTGGTTCTCGCTGAACAGCATTTTCCAGCCAACAACGACATCACGACAAGTAGAGGGTAGAACGGTGAGTCCTGGGCGTAACCCATCCGGTCAACCATACCAACAATACTCAGTTACCCTTTGTTTTCTAAGCCCGGATAAGGAAAATATACCTTGTCCACAAACAATATAACACAGTTTTCCATTCGTTAAGTCCAGACGGAACAGAAGCTCTTGGGAAACCAAATTTCTAGCTGCTTTCACAACACATTCATTTGTGTTCTCCAAAAAATTCTTCCACTGATCATCGAGAATGGAAGGGACTGACAAAATAGATTGGACCATCCCTCCAGAGGTCCCCCAAACCTACATCCACATCATGGCCGTTCAGCCGGAAAAACCGATTCATCGAGGACGTATTTTTTTAAAAGAAGAAGATCCTCAGATAGACATGATGGGTAATTTAGCAATCGTGTTAGGTAGAATAAAGGACTTTGCCGTCGATTTTCCTGATAATACACATGATAATAAGTGTCTACTGCGGGCAAACGCACAATCTCCCTAATCTTTGAATGCACCATACAGATAGGCTGGTCAGGAATATAATTCTCATATCATCCATCACTCTTACACTCTCAGAACTGAAGAAGTCTTCAACTGGTTTAGCCCATAAAGAGTCATCACTGCGCACCCCACGATGTTTACGATCTGAGACCGAGGAGGAGAAGAGGCAGATTCAGACATGGTTTCAACCTTCACCCGTGGAGTCAAACAATCTATCATCAGGAGTTTGTCCACAAACCCACCACACCAGCACCAGAATTTATACTGCAACCCGATAAGGGAATCTCAGATGCTTTAGTAACTTCATCCATCGTATTCACTAGTCTAGGTTCAAAGTCAGCAGACAAAGGAGGGACTTACTATGTTGCTCTTTCCTATTCACTACCCGCCCACAGAAACAACGCATTTACTACCTACCTGATGTGGGTTTCAACAAGAACATCAACTGGTATGTGATCTAGTAAGGACAGGTGACGGGGGAAGGGAGAAACTATCATCCAGAATCAGCAAATGGCTGAAATTCCCAAGCTCATGGGATGTGTGAACCATCAGCTATATTGATTGCTGAAGTAGAAATAGTGGATGTCAGAGGAACACCAATACTCCACCACAGAAGTGTGGGATATACAGCCAGCAGGCAGAGCCATTTATAAAGGAACTTTTCGGCAGGAAGTTGAACCAGCAGGATTGAAAACTACTACCACCGCAGAATCATGAACATCCAGCAGGTGGTGTTAGTGGTTAAGCCTAGCTGAGGAACATTAGGAAGGCTGTGAAGAAGCGCAGTTCAACCCGTGTCTTTTAGAAGGAGGCTCAGTTTTAGAATAGCCAGGCTTGGGTCGAAATTTTAGATTTTTTTTTTTTATACTGAGCCTCCTCAACAAACGCTCCTTTTTCAAGACGTATGCAGATGTCTCGTACTCTTCAATCCAACTTGTTGTTTTTGCGACATAGCCTTGACAGCTTTCATAGTGATCGAAAAAACCTACCATTTATGAGTCTGCACCACCCATTGATTTTTTTAACTAAGTTTTTTTTTATTATTTTTTCTTATTTGTTTTCTTTTTTTTTTTATTTCTTTTATTATACTGTTGCTTTTTCATTTACGCATCATTTGGATGTGACTTCAGTTGCTTTAGCGGTTATTTTCTTACCCTTGAGGTGCTCTATAGCGTAAATCTGCCAGGCTCGTTCTTCCGTTCCTTAATTGCACGTCATGCGCCTCAATAAAGTTGTCTTCGTTGACATAGCTGGACATTATTTACCCAAAAACCTTCAGTGCCAATGCAGGGATTATTGTTACCAAAACTTGCATCATCAAAGTCAACCAGTCCGTTTCTGTCATACGCAGCATGAGTTCATCTAATTCCGTCGCGCGCTGCTCAGAAACAATAGGCACGTCTGCCTGAGCCAAATCCTCAGCCTGTAACTGTTGAACCAACCGCGCACTTGCCTGTTCTTCTTCGAGGCGTTGCCTGGCCTGTGCATCCTCGGCAAGAAACTCAGCAGGGATCCTCAAAATCAGGCAAGGGAGCTTCTTTCCATTATCAGCACCAACAGACGGACAGCGCAGATTCAGGAGTATTTCCGCTTGAGGAAGAACCTATCAGTGGTAGAGAGAGCGGAGCATGAAACTGCGGCAAAAGATAAAGGTATTAAACTCTGTCCTGGCACGTCGATAAACTGACCTCTTACGCCTAAAGGAACCTCTCCTCTTCGCGTTTCCTTTTTTTCAATATCCTCAGAGGGAACAGTAGCTTGATCGTGACCAAAGCTTCAGATTTGCCATAGGGATAATCCTTAAGCGTCAACAGCATCTGTGGAATATCCACATCCCCTTCTGTGGCGAGGAGCATCACCCACCAACCGTGTTGTCCTCAATTGTTTTACCGTTCGCTCCAACTTCTTTACTCTGATACAGAGTCAAATAGCTTCCCCTATGATTTTCTTTGAGTACCAGTCTCTGTTTTCCAATTGAATATATACGCCCCATACACCTGTCAAAGCATTGGCAGATAAACTTGTTAAAGTGCAGGGTCCTTCTGCCCTACGCAGCGATACGGACGGTTGGTGTAGGAGCATCATCAGGCCCAGCAGGTGACTCCTCATGGAATCCACCAAGAATGGTATCATCTTCCATGGAAATGAGATTATCAATGTCCTCAGGCTCAATATAGGTGGCAGGCCTAGGTAGGGGACCAAAGATAACGGGTTCCTCAAGTGCAGGGTCAACAAAATCATAGGGACGGGGCTGTGGGCCAAAAATGATTGGGTCAATAGAATCAGGGTCCACATATCCAGCTGGTTCTAGAGACAGGGCCAAAACACTAATCGGCTCCTCAAAAATAACGGTTCTGATTGGGCGGGTAGGTGGTTCTTAGGATTTGCAGGAAACAGGAAAGGCTCCCATGGTCTCACTATCCAGTCAGTTACTAGGTGAGACCAGGTTAGGAACTTACCCATTCTGTCTCAAGGCTGCCCTCTCTGGTGTTGTTTCTCTAAAACAGGGATAAACGAAGGAAAGTAGAGGCTAGGATGGTGCCTCATTGTTTGACTACCTAGCAGCTTCCACACTCATGGGAAAGCAGCCTATGTGCTCATCTGCAGTAGCAATCGCCATTAGCAGCAATGGGCAAGCCCATTGGGTGAGTGTCTCAAAAGGTATTTCCTCACCCGAACTTTTTTTTCTTATTAGAAAACAGTTTACCCTTGAAGTAAAAATAAGCAGAAAGTGGTCATAGTGGGTCTTCGGTCAGGCTGTTCCGGATGGCCACATGCATTTTATAAACAAAACCTTTGGTGTACCATTAAAAATTTATTCTTTTTTAGCTTTAACATTCGCAATCATTCCCTTCCAAAATATAATGAGAAAAATATATATACCTACCAGTCGAATAAAAAACAAGGGATTTTGGGCAATGGAAACTTGGAATTTGATTCCAACTTCAGCTTAGGGCTCATACAATGCAAAATTGTATGCACCAGAAATCTCAATTGGAGGAGAATAAATGTGTGCTTAAGAAAAGTAGGGTATCTATCGTCGGATACCCAATAGCCCCATACCCCGCAAAAATATCATCACTTTGCATGTCAAAGATGCATTGGCATCATTCAAGTTGTAACATGAGCCCTAATTAGGTCTCAGTCACGACTACTCACGGGCCGTCAATAGTTCGCAACTAGGTTCATGAGTGTGCTCCCAGAGCATTTGGGCGGAAACTAATGGCATAGTCTGAATACAATCTCTTTACTCATTTGACCACATCCTTAAAATTGTTTGACCAATGAGGTCAAACACGACCCGGTGAGAGTCATGTGTTTTAAAGGGTACCTTCAATGGAGAGTGGTCAAATAGCTGAGGATGTCTGTGAAGTCCTCGGAACCTCTTTCCCTCCCCAAGTAAGCGATTCTGTTATGATCATCCTTGTACTGGAGTGCCGCCATTGGTGATTAATGAATGTAGGTTGAAGAAACAGAGTATACAAAAGCAAAAGATTTGGGTGTATGTGTGGGTGGTAAAAAGATGAACATTTGATTTGGGTATTATTTTAGGTAAATTTGTTGTTCCATGTTGTGAAAAGTTAAATTTTTAATTTGATTGATACCTTTTTTAACCTGGGAAGTAGTTTGAAGTATTGGAGTTTGAAAAACAAGCTTGTGAGACCGCCTGGTCGAACAAGTGTTGTTGTGTGACCGCAACTAATATATTAGAGATTTAAAATGAAAAACTATTCAACTTCTAATTTTTAAGGACCCGCAGGTAGTAAGTCAAACAAGCCTAGGAACAAGTCTTAAAAAAAATCAGCCAGTAAACAAGTCAAGTAGCAGACATAGTTTGTGAGACCGCCACAAAAAAAGATTCAGGCAGCAGTATACATTATTTCACACCAAGCATGAGTGAAGGATACTACCAGCAGAAACAAGTGACTAGTGGCAGAGAGGAGCCAACCACCCTAGCAATATTCAAGCTGAGCACAGCAGTGCAGAGGAGAAGAGATGTAAGGAGAAAAGATAAGAAAACAGGTTATGACTACCGTTTAGCAGAAAATTAAGTCAGCCAGCCAGTGAACATGATACTTCCAGCACAAACTAGTCTAGCAGGATGTATAGTGATGTATTGGCAGCATAAAACAGCTCCGAGCTAAGCAGTAATGAATTTCATTCCGCCAGGCAGAAGAAGAAAGAAACCATGCAGACAGCGTATAGTAACATTACACTCCGATTTCAAGCTGAAAGAAATGTAATCCACCAGCAGAAGTATTTTGCCTTACCAGCGGTAACACGGAATCAGAACATAATCCATAGTACCATGCAAAAAACAATGCATCAGCAGGAAGGGATAACTACCAGCAGAATCATAGTGACTTCCAAGCTAAGAAACCCATCGTCCAGCAAGGAAAAGGGATAAACTACCAGCTGAACCATTTGTACTACAGGCAGAAACCAATCGTTCAGCAGAAAGAAAGGATAAGCTACAGGCAGATCACCATTAGTACTTACCAGCAGAGAAAACCAATGTTCAGCAAGAAAAGATAAACTACCAGCTAGCAGTATAGACTACCTGAATCACAAAAAATAGTATCCCACAAAACAAATATCCACCTGCAAAGAAAGTTAGAAATATAAAGGTGTACAACAACAAGCTGCTCCTTAGGCTTATACCTCTCTTAAGTCACGAAGAAATTCTGTTAAATAAGTAAGGGATTCACATCCCAAATATGAACCAACCTGATACTCAAAATCTTGGGCCATCAAAATGCCTTGGTCAGTTAAATCAGCTACATTTTCCTCGGTGTGAATCTTCTGCACTGAATCATGTTATTTCTCTCCATTGGGCATCCTCCTTTAAGTGACTGCCCTAATCTCAATATGCTTGGTGGCTGATGGATGACAGGGTTTTCATAATGCATATGGTGCTCGGTTGTCTATTTTTATTTTTGCAGATTTTGGTATTACATGGAGTTGTAACCAGTATTCCAGCATCTGGTTTTCTGAATCCAAAGAACCTGTGTATCAGCAAGGACTTATAGAAGCATAGCAAACATACTCGGCCTCAGTTGAAGAGTAGCCACAATACGTCTGCTTCTTGCACTGCCGTGTGAAAATTAACATTTCGGCCATTAAATTGACAACCTCCTGATTGGATTTCCTATCAACCATTGAGAACAGCAAATCAATGTCACTGTTAGGCTTCCAACTGAAAGGGAGAATCTTCTAGGGTACCACAAGCCGAGTTTTGGTTGCCCCTTCTTTTTTTAGATACTTGAAATTTTTCTGACTGCATTCTGAGATGAGGAAGTCAGTCTGGAGTACTTGATGTCTGGTAACAATGCACTAACGCAAACATTATAATCAGGTCTATTTGAAGTTTGAGATAATAACGTGAATACCAATCATGGATCTGTACAATTGTATCATTAACTGGAGGATCAGTTTCATCCTTCAATTTGGTTTAGATGCTTCAATAGGGTGTTGTTGCAGGTTCTGCAGTATTTCCACTGTGGAACTTTGTAAGGCATCGTCTTTGATTTAACATACTTTGGATTGGACTATTAAATATACCATCAGGCAACTCGTTTAACCTGTAGACACTTAAGAAGGAAAGTCTCGTCTCCCATACGCACTAAAATTTTTTCAAATTCACTATTTATTCAACACCTCAAAAATCGTGCCACACTGGACGTTATTGGGTTGACTCAAAATATGATGGCATCCATCATAACCTGTCCCAAAAGAAATTAATAACCTCAAAAAAATTTACTCACATCAACATATCTATTATCCATGGCATCTTTCTTGATGAACAGTGTTCTTGTTCTCAAGTATAGTCCCTCTTTTATTGTTGTTGTAACTGAAAGCCGACAATCTTGCCATACCAGGCTCGAGGGCTGATGACGTCCATACACGAGCTTTGACCATCTCTGTAGAACATGCTTTGGGGAGTAGGGTTCTTCAAATCCTTTAGGCTAAGTGACATACACTTTTCTTCAATTCTCCATAGAGAAAGCACTTTAATCAGTGATCTACAAAAAGCCCATATAAGAAGCAAAGCAAAAATAGTCTCGATAGCCTTATTTTGGCTACTGCAGGAGCAAATACTAGTAATTCATAATCATGCCTCCTCTTGTCGGTGTCCTGTTCACCAACCTTGACTTTATTTCTTACAAAAAAAAAAAAACAAAAAAAAAAAAAAAAAAAAAAATCTATTCCTCTGGCATCCATCTTGTTCTTCAAAAACCATTTTGTCCTATTGCATGTTTGCCATCAGGTATGAGGGACAAGTTTCCATACTGTGGTTGATGACTGTTGTATCTCTTCTTGCACTAGCATCAACCAATCAGGATCTCGAGTGTTTACAGCCTATACTAGTGGTTCTCAACTGAGAAAGGACAGCAAGCGTACAGGACAATGATGGTGATGATCTGTATGATTGGTCCTTTGTTGATTTGAATATCTACCAATGAAAGCATTTCACCAAACTTGGATTTGTGAGCTCTTGTTTCCTTGTCACAACTGGAGAAGCAAGATCCCAAGAATCTGAGACTGGGGTATTGTGTTCACCTTTTTGTAGGTACTGATTCACTACCAAACAGGTGCTAAATATGAAGAGTGCACGCAATCATCATCATAAGAGGAAGATGTGAGATTGCCAGATGAGATTTGTTCCTTGCACACATCAGAAGGGACTGGAAATCGTGTGGTGTTCTCACTCGAGCCCAAAACCTGACCAGGAGGAAGTGTAGACTCATCAGCATGTACAGGAATGAGGTCAGCAGAAACAGATGTACTGGCAGCAGGTGCATAACTATCAGCAGGTTGAAAATGACCAGCAGGAATGCTACCAGCAGGATCACTACCAGCAGACGTACTACCAGCAGAAACACCACCAGCAGAACCAATGCCAGCAGAATCCCTATCAGGGGAGGAAACACTTAGTTTCAAATTTTAGCCTTCGCTTGAATAGTATTTCTGCTGTTGCTTGTGAGACAAATAAACCAGATCGTGAGCTGCGTTCTTTAGGCTTCATACTCTTGTCTTTGAAGCTTAGCAAGCTCTTCTGCATAATCTGCATTGCGTTCCTAATACTAGGACATTGCCTGAGAAGGACCTGAAAAAACTTCGTTAGAAGGAATGATAGGAAACCACGATTACTTGCTCCTCAAACGTCTGAATCGGATGAGTCTTGACGCTTGTGTACCTGCAGGTATGATAATATCTTGTGTACCTGCAGGTGTGGTCTGTTTAAAAGCTGGTATACCTATGAAATAGTTAAATAGTCAAGTGTCAAGTACCACTCATGACCCAATTCCGATGAGCATTGGTTTATCTTCTAAAAATATGATTCAGGGGTTTCATCTACCCTTTGTTTGATAGATTAGAAACCTATAGGCTTTGCTATTGGATGCTTTAACCAACAAGATAACCTTCCTCAGCTTTACCTAAATTTTCCCAAAAGTCACTTGTATGTTAAGGATTAGTTACTTGACACCCAAAAGGTTTAAGATGACTTATCAGCGGAACCTTCACAGTAACCCAATTCATAAGGTGTTGATATTATGTGGCGATTAGTAATAGACACCCTGTTTAAAACATAACAAGCCGTGCACACAGCCTCAGTCCAAAACATGGTAGGTAATTTAGAGTCTGCCAACATGGTTCTAGCAGCCTCTATAAGAGTCCTATTTTTTCTCTCAGCAACCCCATTTTGTTGTGGGGTTCTAGGATTGCTATAGTCCCTCTTAATTTCCTTTTACACACAGAGTTCCATTAAGTTTTGCATTTTTGACTCTGTCCATTATCACACCCTTATTCCTTTAACCTTTTTATTCAGTTGGTTTTCTATTAAGGCATTGAATTCTTTAGGACATTAAACTGTTTTCTCCTTAGTATCCCAAAACGAAAGTCCAGATAAACCTGCTAAGTCAACAGTAAACCACTAAGGAGTAGTATTTTCTGGTCAATACTCTTGATATTTGGTAGGACCAAAAAGGGTCCATATGCAGCAATTTTGAGCTCTATTTAAATAAATCGATAGATAATCTAAGTTTACGTATTCAGTAATAAGTCTCACGGGCAGAAATATGCTTATAAGATGCCTTTTGTTGCTTTCTTTGTTGCATGCAACAACTGTTGTGTTCATTGGTAAAAACACCTTGAGAGGTAACCAAACAACCAGACCTCCTTAGCTACTGTGATTTGTTTTGAAAGTTCCATGAGCATTCCTTTTGTGCCATCTGGTGGATTCATCAAGGATAATGTTTCTTCGCTTTTGTGCTACTAAACAAGTAACCTTTTGTTCTGGTTGCAGGTCTGAGATGTGGAATGTGTAGAGATCATGTTCCCTAGGAATTCTGAGTACCACCTGACTTTCATCAGGCAATTGGAATTCTTCTGAAAGCACCAAACAATCAGTGTCTGTGAAGAGAACTTTGTTCTTTTTATCACAGACTAAAATCACGTAAGAGATATACATCAACTCACCAATCCACATGGTTAAGTCGGATGATGAATTATCTCAAATCCTGGAATTTATTACATAAGTGTTCCTTCTGGACTTCGCCGACGACTATCAGAACATGCGGATGTAGCTGGCTCCTTTCTTCCCAGTCTATTAAACACGCCTCCTTCTTTCCGTGGCCGGGGCTGCGGTGAAGGGGATCTGTTCTTCTTAAGTCTTTTGAATACATCGGCGTGTGGTGATGGGCTTCGGGAATACCTGTCTCCGTGCCTTCTTCTAGGTTCTATTCGGGCGGTTGGTGTCTTGGATTCAGAGTAGTGCGATTCTTCACCGTAGATCAATCGTGCTTTTACCGCGTTGAGTTTGTCTTTCTGCTCTTTTTCTTTTTTCATTTTTCAGCGATGAGTGGCAAAAGTTGATGGTAATTTTTGTCGCACATTTCCCTAAGAATTTCGTCAGACATGGCTTCCTCAAGACCTCCTGGGGACCATTCCTTCCCCCTGTGTTCCTCACGGCGGACGTGGGATTGTTTGTGATTTGTTCGTGAGTGCTCATGGTGAGTTTTTAGGAAAACGTGGTTGCGTAAGCGTCCCATGGATGGCGCCACTTGTTAGTACAAAATTCGTGTCGGGTTAGTGAGGTGCTGGAAGTCCCTTGTCGGGTCGGGCCTCCAAGTGACTTGAATGCTGGA
>BQNB010167188.1:0-14030 GCA_026074375.1 Tanacetum coccineum
AAACCAATCCTAAACATTCATTTTTTCATCAAATTAAAAAAAACTTATTTTCCTCATTTTTTTAAAATTTAAATAGCTCACAAACCGTTAATCGTTACGCAAAACGAAATATACCATCGTGACTAGAATTAAATCATATTTCTATAAAGAGGCACTTCTATATATTTTCGACGAACTTTTTTTTCGATTTTTTTTCCATTCACGTCTGAAAAAATCACACGTGATTTGTGAAAAAATCACACGTGATTTGTGAAAAAATCACATATGATTTTTTCAGACGTGACTGAAAAAAATCGAAAAAGACGTGACTGAAAAAAAAATCAAAAATGTCGTCGGAAAGTAGATAAAGTTGCCCATCTATAATTATGATTTAATGTCTCGTCGCGATGTTCGTATTTTTTGTCGTTTACAATTTCCCATTTGCAAGATATTTTATCTTTAAAACGATGTGGAAAGTGGGATTTTTTTATTTTGATGAGAAAATGAGTGGCTAAGATTTACCCGTTGGGTCTTTACTATAAATGTTGGGTCTATATTCATCTCAACTCCATTATGCATATAATTCTCCTATTTTTTTTATGTTGT
The DNA here is from genome assembly GCA_026074375.1 of Tanacetum coccineum. Classification (NCBI taxonomy): domain Eukaryota; kingdom Viridiplantae; phylum Streptophyta; class Magnoliopsida; order Asterales; family Asteraceae; genus Tanacetum; species Tanacetum coccineum. The sequence goes on from BQNB010167188.1 coordinate 586, forward strand.
TTGACTAATTCTTAAATGCAAAAGGAAATCAGTTATTGCATATTCAATCTTCTCAAATTTCTTATTAATTCTGAATTTCAAATGATTTTGAAATCAATGAATTTAAGGGAATACGTGCATTGACAGAAATATTGAACCGAAATGTATTCAAGGAAATAAATTTTGTCAATGACATTAACTACTAACCTAAACAAGAACCATGCCTAAGTTATTAAATAGTAACAAGGTTTTTAACCCGCGCTCCGCTGCGGAGCGCGGGGCTTTCGATTTTGCATTGTATTAGACACGATGACACATTACATACTGCATTGGATTAACAGAATTACAAAGCCTGTTTTTGCCAAGTAGGGTCTAGCTAAGATCAAAAGGGTGTACAAAGCATACTACTACTACTACTGAATGTATATTTTTCGTGTTGCAAGTATTTTTCATGCGATCTTCTTCTTTGTAGAGTCGATGTCTGTAGCTATTTCTTTTTTGCTGGACTGCAGAACAAAAAAAATAACATCAGCAACTATTTTTCAGCTATGGTTTCAACTTAAAGTGTGGTATAAACAGAGCAAGAAGAGAAAAAAGTAGTCACTCGTTCAGAAATTTGGTGTATTGCCATTTAACGCCCATAATGTATTAGGTTTATTTATATAAATGCTTTGGCAATATAAAGATAAACAGTTTTAGTAAAGCATTACAAACAGTTTTCGGGTTATGATCAATCTAAGTTGGTCAAACAGGTTTCAAAAACTCTAAAGGGGACATGTCAAAGAGCCCATAGTTTAAATGACCATTTAAAGTGGCGAAAACTAAAGCACTCACCAGGGCAAAGCACACGAAGTGTTGCATTAATAAACAACATATTAATCAATTCATGTCACGTGATGCAAACAGATGGAGCATACTTTTATGTATAGTGCTAGCACATAAATTGTAAATAGTATACAATGCTGATGGGGTGTTTGGGTACCGCTAATAACCACTTTTCATATTAAACATCTATCTATAAACAATTTTATATGCATTGTAGCGCATTGAGCAGATCTAGCAAGCAATCCCAAACACCATCTACAAACATCAACACTAATATTAAAAACTTTCACAGAACTGTATTTTAACTCCTAATGTCCATATTATCTCTACAAACGCGTCTTAATTTAAAAAAAACACCTAAAATAATTAAATAGAATAAAACAAATACTTTCTTGAAAAAGTAGAGCGTAACCATGGTGATAAAGCTACAGATGTGCTATAAGGGTTACCAACATCATCAACTACATAAGACGGGACTTAAGATGTGGATTAGCTTATACTTTCGGGGTATTTAGATTAGCTTATGTAGAAGGACTTAAATTGTGGAGAGAGTCATAAGATACAGAAGTTATGGAGCAGACTTACAAAGGATTGCTCACAGCTTCATTTCATTAAGAATATCCCAAAATTTGGTGTTGTGTCGTGAGTTCCTGCATATTTATATAGCATCAAAAATTCAGCAAAGCAAAGCAAGAGTGGGCAAAGAGCCAAACGGCGAAGTACGCCAGAGTACTCGAGGTAATAAATGCATCAGATAAGAGCACCAACTACGGTGATTAAAACAGAAACAACCAAAATTAATGATTATAAAAGAAGCAAATATTTCCGAAGAACATGGTTTGTCACATTTACAACTATTTTTTGGGCTGTTATTTTGTTTTTTCATGTTCACTAATCAATCTGGAAACTAAGCAGTAAGATGTTCGTTGTTTTAGGCGACTTTGTAGTTAGGTTTAGTTTTTTATAACATACATTTTTCATGTATGCGAGTTAGTACCTGGAGGTCGGGTTTTAATGCCAATCGACCCAACTCGGTATTTACCCGCTTCACAATTCCCCGATATGCATTTATCGCTCCCTTTTCTATCTTTCTCCCACACGTACACCCCTTCTTTGTCTTCACCTCCTCCTCATCTCCTCCCCTCCTCCCTCATATCCTCAGTCAGATAATCCCACTTTACGCGCCCAATGTTCTTCCACCCACTGCATATGTCAACCATTAAAACACACAATCACACACATCATTTGATTCATCAAACTCATAAGAAAAAAAGAAATTGAAAATTCAGTGAGGGAGATGAAAAAGATAAAGGTAAATTTCTTTTTACTATTACAAATAAAACATTCAATATTAGTTTTTATTTTTTACAGATTTTAGGGTTCTTAATTTCTTATTTTTTGTGGTTTAGTTATCGAGTTTCATCATGGCTTTTAACAATTTTGGGTATGATTGCTCTGTAATTTATATTATTGTTAACATGAAGCCAAAAAGGCCGTATCATTTTCAGAAGCTGGTTAGCAGATTTAAAACATTACGGATTATAGACAGTTGGTTAAAACTCCGAGAAGGAAGAGTCGAAAGAATTCAATACCTGGACTCCTGACGCGCGTCGCAAAGCCAACAATTTTGCTTAAAGGCCAATAACACTCCAGCTCTGAACAATTGTCACACAGAAGAGCAGTTGCAAAAAATGTTGCAAAACATACACCTTCGAACGCGACTCAGTTCACCATGTTTCGTCCTATTAAAGCAGAAATTTTGTAAGATATTTCGTCCCAAGTCATATAACTAATATTCTCAATATCTTTATCGAGGTGTTTGTTTATCCTGATTATAGCTTATCAAGTTCATAAGTTGAAGTTGATAAGCTCATAAGCATAAAAATTGTGAGCTTATTAGCTTTTCAATAGTTTAATAAGCTCATAGGTTGGCAAATTAATCATATTTTTAGTAAATGAATTTTAGAAACAAAATCATAGAACAAATGGCCTGCACATTTGTTGTTTTGCATTGGATGATCAATATTCTATCAGCCTTTGCCTGAAGCTACACATCATTTTTTCTCTTTCTTCGGTTTGGTTTTCACTTTCTTGCAACGCGTTAAATTTGTCACCATCTAGAATTAACTTAATGTCGGACTTAAATGTACCCAGCATAGAGTCGTACCCTTCTTAACCTTTCTTACCTCATGAAGCCATGTTGTTGCCCCTGTTCATAGAAAACTTGATATTAGATATACAAATATTGAATTTAAATATATAACCTGAACTTCCTTAATCTGAAATAGCAATTTAGTTGTTGCTCATTTTAGAAACAAAATTGCCTACTACATTTTTATCTAATCTTGAATGATTAGCGTAGTGTCAACAGATTGGAGCTTATACGAATTTTCACTTTAACGGGTGTGTGTAACTATTGCAAGTAATCAGAATACCTCGGCCAAAAAATTTCGACTGTTCCTGGTCAGATTACTTTTCGATTCACTATCACCCTGAAAACAAAAATTCTAAAGACTTTCAGAATGAATCAGCTAATACTTGGGTAATTTTATTAAGTTTGACTTTTGTTAACTGTTTGAGAACCGGAGATGGATCATCAGCCAGTTTTAGGACAAGGCCAGTAAACATCAATAACACATAAGGCAAATTCAAATTCCCAGACCCAGGCTTAAATACATCACATGAATTTCTTGAAGCTTGTGTAATCCGTCACATCGTAGAGTTCCGTATAACAAGCTTAATGCTACTGATCCTTAATGGAACAGAAAGTGCAGCAGGAAATGGTGTTGTGAGTGGTTGTTGGCCTGTAAAAAGATAGGCATTTGGAATTGCCTATTCAAGTGTTTATGATACTTTCATTAGTTTACTAATAATATGAGATAATGAAAGCTATTTGAATTAACAACATAAATGACAAACTTTCTATCTTAGACTACCACGCCGTGCTTCTTTTAAACTTCTCACCAATAATAGTTTCATCAAACGTTTGAAGCTGCTAATTTGGAAAATGCAACTAAACACTTACAAAGGCAGTCGAGGGTGTTTATGATACCTAATCTACTTCAAAACATTACAATAAGCTGATGGACACCTTTTTAGTTCAAATCTAAACCACAACCCGCAGTTTTTGTTTTTGTAACTGCCACCATTAACATCACAGTCATTGAACCACTACCGAGATGTGTTATAAATTTTAAACAACCCTTAATGTCCTTGATTTTAGTAATAAGCACGAATCAGCAACATCTTGCAGCGGGCTGCAATTTAGGGTGGAATTAGTACCTGGAGGACTTAATTCTATTTTCTACACTATAAACGAAACATAGCATGTAGCATTGGCATCTTTCCATTATAAATGCTAGGAAACCAAAAACCAATTTACCTGAAATTATTGTTCAATGTATTGGAAATCAAAGCTTCTTACTTCTTGGAAATCAAAGCAAGTTCATTAGTTAAATTCGTGGGTAATTTGCCTTTTCATGTCGCTGATTTAGGATGTGGAAATGTGATGAAATAAGCAAATAAGCCGGCCAAATAAGCCCAGAAGACGGTCAAATATGCCCAGAAGACGGTCAAATAAGCTAAGCCAAACACTCCCATTAGTACATATGGCAGATATGCAATTTAAAGTCGCTGAACGAAATTGTTTATCCGCTTATTTTAGAGTCAATGAATACACAGGAGGTGGTTGGCATAGCCTGATATGGGAAACTAAGTCCCAATATGCTCATAACTTGAAAAACCAAACTTATGAAATACATGGCTACTAAAATTAGCTCATAAGCCCAAAATAAGCTTAAACAAACAACACCTTATGTTTTAAGGTTTAGTTCAAAATCCCTTATTCATACAAACTAACATTTTCGCACAAATGAATTGCACCCTCTTCCATAGATTATACAAATAAGCAGAAGGAATTACAAAAAAAAACAAAAACAAAAGTAACATGAAAAACGCACCTTTAATCCCTAATCTTCTGTTACCGCTCCTGAGTTGTTGCTTCATATCCCCTGTACCTCAAATCAACATACACCTCATGACAATCACCCTCTCACCCATCTCATTCAAATAAAAAATCAACAAAGACCTAGATTAAATCGACACCTTCAAATAATATAAAATTTTATATATAAAACAAAAAAAACCCAAAAATTAATGAATCACTTACATGTAATTGAAAATATCCATCTATATTATTTTTTTTCCTCAAATCACCTTGCACCTCATCATCGTAATTTTTTTCGATATGATGATTCCATGAGTAATTTTTTTTTGATATTGGTAAATTGGATGATCCGAGTTTTAGAGTTTGTATGTGTGTTTTAGAGTGACAAAGAGAAAAAATAGTGAGATCTAGAAGGAGAGTTGGGAGAAAAAGATGAAGACACGTGGCAAAGATAGTTCGGTTAATAGAAATAGTGGGTCTGATTTATTAAAGGCAGGAGCAGTTAAAGAGAGCTCATTAATAGTGCCTCGGGGCAACAATCTTACCTTTTAAATATAAGGTATAATGTCCTTTTTATCTTCCAGTATATACTTGCACACGATAAACCACATAGATCTCATATAACACTTCTTTTCATGATCAAGCTTATGAAAACATATGCCATTGTGCTATGCTTAGTGTTTTTAACGCTAGTCGTCGGGCTTGATTGTAATTTTATTTTTTCCAACATTTTCCGTCCACGATGAATATGACGATTTAAATCTTTTACTTCTCACTTGATACCCTTTTTATTAAATATAGAAATTAAAAAAAAAAGTTAATTGTCTATTTTACCCTATTTAATTAAGTTTTTCCCCCTTTTACTAGGAAAACCAATTAACTTACTTATACATATAAATTGATTACACTCATAATCCAGTTAAAATTCGGTGGCCCAACCCAATTTCTTTGTACTTTTACCTACATACATAGCAACGCGATTTTATAGCTTGTAATTCGGTGGCCCAACCTAATTTCTTTGTACTTTTACTTACGTGCATAGTAACGAGATTTTATAACGGCACAAAACACTTAAACCAAAAGTTTGGATCCTCTTTTTATTAAGGGAAAGAGCTCATATGTCACAAGGGAAACCCCTTTTTACACTTTTTAATTTGGATCCTCTTTTTATCTCTAATCTCTAATACTTTATAAATCATTTAGGACATCTAATTTTGGAAGTCTTAAAATTTTTAAGAGATTAAAACATTTCTTTTTATGAAAGAATTTCAAAACTTGATCAATACTTATAACCTCAAAAGTTATAATCATCGTATTAATGATCAAATAAGTGATTTAATGAGAAATAAATCAGTAACCACCATATCAATACTTGTAACATATAAAACTTAAAAAAGTTATTAATATACATTAAAATGTCAGTTATGAAATCATAATATAAAAAGAACTCATTGTTTATGAAAGAATCAAAAAACTACAACACAAACTAATCATACTTCACACACAATAGATTCAGCCATCCAAGGTTCTTATGGTCCTTGAACCTCGCCTAACCCCTCGCCGAAAGATTTAATTATATGGGAACCGTCGTCGCAACGCGAGGGTACCGGTCTATTTAAACTTATGTTTCAAAGATGTTACTTATATGTTCCTTTCTTTTGTTTGGATTTTATGTTTATTTGGATATGAAATACTTTGCATTGTTATTGTGTAAAATTATTTTAATTTGAATTATCATTCATTTGTACAATTGTTGTTAGAAAAACGTTTAACCAAATAACATTTGCTTGCCGCAAAATATAGTCACAGGGTACGCGCCGCCGTTGCAGTGGCGGGTACCCTTGTGATTATATTTTAGAAGTCTAAAAATTTATAAGGGACCAAAACATTTCTTGTTTGGGAAAGATATAAAGTCATTAGTCAATGTTCATCATACACATTTTTAAATTCACACCAGATTTAATGTATATGTTTTTAACTAGCATTTGTTAATAATAGCTGTAACATTTCGTGTTTTCAGGTCATTTTACGACGTCCTTTATTTCACTATTTATTTAGTCTCGTACGCGTTTACTTTTAATTTTAACCGTTAAGATAAATCGCGTAAACTAAAAAAAATTCATTCAACGTAAATGGGCATCAAACAAATTAAAGTTTACGTCAAGCAAGTGTTAGATAATTATTTAGAGGATAATTATTAACTTTGCACATTTTATTTTTAATGGTTACTTAAAGTGTTTACGTTCCGTGGTATACTACGTTTAGGCATTCACGGAACCACTAAAACTTATCTACGGTTCAACAAATACTCATTATTATACCTAAATATCTAAAAATTTACAATTTATACCCATTTACTCACACTTTGCCGTCCACACTTAGGGATTCAAGTGTTGGAGTTCAATCTTTATTAATAGGAACATATGTACTATCCTAAAATTAAACCATGTTACCTATACAACATGTGCACCTAGTATAGTCCTTACGAAATACCAAAGCAAGTTGTGTGTCCTTTTCTTCCCTAAAACACGCTTCAAGGAAACAAGGAGAACACCAAATCCTTCTTAAGACATTTTATCACAACAACTAGTATACTTGAAGCTACTTTGACCACTTTCCCCATGCTATCTCCCTTGTATATTCATCCCCCCATCTCAAATTATAACACATGGAATTGCTAATAGTATTCTTGACTACCTTTATTATATATAGAGGTGTAATACTAGTCTTACACATACCTTTATTCACTAACAAAATTCAAAGTATCTCTCCTTGTTTCTCTCTACCACCTTCGCCTGAAAACACCACTAAGAAAGGTTTCATAAGTTCTTATTTTAACCACTATATAAGTGTTAATGTATTCTTAGAGTTTGTTGTGGAAGCTTGGTTATTATTTCTAGCAGTAGTTGACCAATACTTAGTATATATAGGGAGTGCATACAAGTTCTTTCTCATTTACTTCACTAGAAACTTAACACAATTCCCTCTTGTACAACCATAGAAGTTATCTAAGGTGTTGGTTATATATTGAAAGCTTGAGTATATTTTTGACAAGGTTTAAACAAGAAGGTTAAGGTTTCCATCTAGGGTTTCGATTTGGATTTGGTTATATTTGGAGTCTTGGTTTTCTTTCATCATTTTGCTCATACTTAAGGTCATCTAAACTCTTTGCTTTTTCATATACATGTTTGCATACTTGTTTTATTTATCACCACCTAGTTTGTTCATGTGTTTACAAAGTAAAATGGATATGTACATATACATAATAGCACACGAAACTATGTGTCTTCATGATGAAAAGATGCTTAAGAATACCAAGAACACATTACTATATGTATGGTTAAACTTATAAAGAATCATGGAAAGGGTTACTTGTTTGAAAGTTTACTATAAAGTTGATATATCTTACTATAATAACACCACTTGGACAAATGATGGACAAACTCTAGAGGACCCTAAATATGTATGACACACGGTATTAAGTGGATTATAAAGCTTGTACAAAGATAACCAAGTAACAAGTCCATAAAACTCATTTTATAAACCCTAACTATATGCGAACTGTTTTTGATGTTCCCGTATAAATTCGAGATTTATAAAAATGTAAAGGCTACTTAATCTTGTAGTACTCTTAAAAACGATTCCAAATATGTAAAGAACTCGCAAAACCGATTTATAACGAAGAAGTTATGCTAGTTACAAGATTCGGATATTAAATGACAAAGTGTTTTTATAAAACTTATTCTGAATTACTGATTTCGACACAACCATTTATAATAACAATGGATATTTTATAAACATAGTTCACCTCGTCACGAATCCGTGCATATAAATAAACGCTAAAAACAGAGTTAAAACGAGTAAGATACGACGTTTCAAAGATTCGACATTATATACATGAAAGCTGTGAAAATTGTGCGTTTTCCAGCAGCTGCTGAAACTGCGTTTTTGAGGGCCTTCGGGTCCGATTGAGTCGAAGTATAAAACTACAAAGTCATTCGGAACGACATTTTACATACACCAGCCGATTTTCATAATTTTCGAATGTATAGTTTGTAAACTAGACACTTTTCCTGACATGAATAGTGTTTGTTCGTTTTTTATAAAAATTTACGAAACATTTTGGAATCACTTATATAATATCTATACAATTTTTAACATTATAAATATTATTTTACACGACGATTGAACTAATTATACGGTAACATTATATAAGTAATAAAAACATTAAATCGAGTGTTTTGGCGAATAATTAAATTATTGGACAAGTATACTATTTTACAAAAACAAATACGTAGACATTTAATTTTCAAGATAAAAATTAATATTGTTTAATTTTATAAATTAAATAAAGAGTTTAGGTGGTGATGTAACGCTATAACTTGTGATGCTGCATTATATTAGATACATTATACTCATACGACCTATATTTAATTAGGTTGCATTCGGTCATTATCGTGACGCATTTTCTGTTATACTTTGATCATTCATTCACTTAAGGTGAGTTCATAGCCCCTTTTTCCATCTACTTGTTTTACAAACTCTACGGGGTGAAATTACATGCTTATTTTACATTTGGACACAAGTGTTTTCGAATTGTATGCAATCCAGATTATTGCCTGAATATTATTTCCTAAGTTACCACATTGCCATTTAAGCCCCTACCAAATCATGAACTGTTAATTGCTAATAATGTAGTGAGCGTAAGTGTTATGGATAGATCTATCGAGACTGACAATCCCCACCTGGAATTTCTGGTCACAAGTTGGCCATGGTGCATTTAACATTTTGAGGAACTTGTAGGCTGTTTTGGCAGACACCCTATATTTATTTTGTGGCACTAACAGTTAAGGTTTCGGGGTCATGAGCTTAGTGCAATAATACATGTTTTGGACTTCTGAAATTGTTTCATAGTCTACCATTACTTGAATCTTGTGGTTCACTCTTTTACTGATAAACCTATGAATTCACTCAACCATTGTGTTGACTTTTAGCATGTTTAATTTCAGGTCCTAAGGTATGAAGTTTGGATGGGAGCTGCGGGGATATCGTAAAGATGGATTTTGTGTTTTCTTTAAATTCGATGCACTCTTTAACTTTTGAAAACATATGTCATCTTTTGAAATCTTAAAGTTTTTGTGTTACAAATGTATGTTGAAGGTTTATGATGCTTTTAAACATGTGGGACCTAATGTGAAAACTTTGATATTTTACAATGCATCAAATGTTACTTATTTAAAAACGTCTCTTTGAGGTCATTTCCTATATCTTGTTTGTTGTACTATGACGTGGCACCCCATTGTTACCATTCCGCTGCTACCAGATTTTGGGGGTGTTACAGATTGGTATCAAGAGCCAAGGTTATAGGAAACTGTGTCATTTTCAAAACCTAGTCTGTAACCAAAATTTTTAAAGATTTTCTTTTCTTTCATTTTCAAAATGCCAAATCCTTCTTCGCTTATCTGATATCCGCGCGCGTATTCCCCGATCCTTACTTACTTTTCCGATTATCATTATTGTATTATATAGTTTATATATAATACTTGGTTTAATTTTGATCCCTTACGTCTATCTTCTAGCGTATTACTATTCATTCGTATCGGTCGATTATATAAATATTGACCATTCTAATTAATGATGTTTATTTATAAAAGCATCACCGTTTAAATTATAAAAAAATTAACTTTATAATTGTTTAAAATAACCATCATTGTGAAATTTAATCTTGTGGCTATGTGGATTCATTATAGAATTGCATATTGTATTGATGATAAATTCATGAGTATTATAATATTCTTATATCTTATTTTCTATATTATTATCATGTACCTCGACTCGACGTGCTCTTACCAATTCTTAACTAATTTTGTACTCGTATTGTTGACATAATCATGCCGCCTAGAAGATTGAAGAAGAAATCTGTTAAGAGGTTAGTGGAAAAACGTGTGGCTAAAGCTATTAAAGAATACAAAAAGTCTAGGGCTAATTTAGATAGTGCCGGAAGTTCAAGAGGAAACACTGGGAATGCTGGAGGAACTGTGAATGTGCAGGGTTGTTCGCACAAGACTTTTATGAATGGAAAGCCTCACTCTTTTAATGGAACGGAGGGTGTTGTTGGTTTAAGGCGTTGGATAGAGAAGGTGGAGCAAGTTTGAAATTTGCAAGTGTGCCGAAGAAGATAAAGTTATGTTTGCTGCTAGTACTTTCGAGGGTCGTGCGTTAACATAGTGGAATGGGAATGTGCACACCCTAAGGCTCCTCAATGGTAACCGTATTCCCTGGACAAAATTCAAGACGATAATGACTACGGAATACTGCCTAGAAACCGAAATCCAAAAGATTGAACAAGAACTTTGGACTCTGACTCTAAAAGGAGATGATATCGAGGCTTACAGCAATCGCTTCCACGAACTGGTTTTGATGTGTTCTGAATTGGTGTCCACTGAAAAGAAGAAGATTGGAAAGTACATTCGTGGGTTTCCTAAAAAAATCAAAAGAAATATCACTTCTTCAAAGCCTGCAACTCTGCATGATGCCATCAACATGGCCCGTGAACTGGTCGAGCAAGCAGTTCAGGGTAGGGCTGCTAGAATTGGTAAAAGCAATAAAAGGAAATGGGAAGACCACCAAAGAAACATCAACAACAATAACCCCAACAACAACAACCGCAACCGAAACAACAACCATCACCAACAACAAAACAGGAGGCAGGAAACTGCCAAGGCCTATGCTGCAGCCCCAGCTGAGGGTAGGGGTTATGCTGGGAATCTACCAAGGTGCAACCGTTGCAACTCTCACCACAATGGACAATGCCCTCCAAAGTGTCGGAGGTGCCAAAGAACTGGTCATCAGGAGAAAGACTACATAGCTAGGGTTCCAGGTGCAGGTGTTACCCCCTTCAGGATGTGACTTGTTATGGATGCGGTGAAAAAGGACATTACAAGGACAAGTGTCCAAAAGGAAGGAACCAGCAGAATGAGGGAGCTCGTGGGAGAGCTTACGTGGTGGTTGAAAATCCGCAGCAGAATCCGAATGTGGTCACGGGTACGTTTCTTCTTAATAATCACTACGCTTGTATCCTCTTTGATTCTGGTGCTGAGAAGAGTTTTGTATCTTCTGCGTTTACACCCTTTATTGATATTGCCCTAGCAGATGGAAAATTCGTTAGCACCAATACCATTTTACGTAGTTGTACCTTAGTCTTGGTTAATCACGTGTTCAAAATAGACTTGTTACCAACCCGGCTAGGTAGTTTTGATGTTATCATTGGAATGGATTGGTTGGCATACCACCGAGCCGTCATAGATTGTTATGAAAAGATTGTCCGTATTCCTTTTCCGAATGGTGAGATTCTTGAAGTCTAAGGCGAGAGGCCGGAAAAGGATCCTGGATCACTTGCATGTATCAAGGCTGATGAGAAGAAGCTTGATGACATCCGTGTTGTCTGAGAGTTCCCTGAGGTATTTCCAGATGATTTTTTAGGTTTACCTCCTGTGCGAGAGATAGAATTTTGCATCAATCTGATCCCAGGCGCGTTGCTAGTTGTGAAATCGCCATACCGATTAGCTCTGTCAGAGATGTCAGAGTTGTCAAACCAGCTAAAGGAGCTTCAAGAAAAGGGTTTTATTTGACCAAGTCACTCACCATGGGGAGCACCCGTGCTTTTTGTCAAGAAGAAAAACGGTGCGATGAGAATGTGTATTGACTATAGGGAATTAAATAAGTTGACTATAAAGAACCGCTATCCTCTCCCCAGAATTGATGACTTGTTTGATCAATTACAAGGTGCGTGTTGTTTCTCCAAGTTAGATCTTCGCTCGGGATATCATCAGTTAAGAGTTCGAGAGGAAGATATACCGAAGATCGCATTTAGAACACGTTATGGGCACTTTGAGTTCACAGTCATGTCATTTGGGCTGACGAACGCACCAACAATATTTATGGACTTAACGAACCGCGTCTGCAAACCGTATTTGGACAAATTTGTAATTATGTTCATTGATGACATCTTAATCTACTCAAAGTCAGAAGAAGAGCATGAAGTCCACCTGAAGACGATTTTAGACTTACTCAAGAAGGAGAAGTTATACGCCAAATTTTCAAAGTGCGAATTTTGGTTGAAAGAAGTATAATTCCTAGGACATGTGGTCAACCGTGACGGTATCCACGTGGATCCTAGCAAGGTTGAGTCGGTCAAGAACTGGAAGACCTCTGAATCGCCAACTGAAATCCATTCATTTTTAGGATTGGCGGGTTACTACCGAAGATATATCGAGAATTTCTTCAATATCGCCAAGCCTCTCACCCTGTTAACTCAAAAGAATAAGACATATGTGTGGGATGATAAGCAAGATGAAGCTTTCTGCATTTTGAAGGAAAAGCTATGCAATGCTCTAGTGTTAGCACTCCCCGATGGACCAAATGACTTTGTGGTCTATTATGATGCATCGAAACAAGGTTTTGGGTGCATGCTGATGTAGCGGGGCAAAGTGATAGCGTATGCGTCAAGACAGTTGAAGACGCATGAGAAAAATTATACCACCCACGACCTAGAATTAGGTGCGGTGGTGTTTACCCTAACAATTTGGAGACATTATCTTTATGGGATGAAAAGTGTTATCTACACTGACCACAAAAGTCTCCAGTACATCTTTGACCAGAAAGAGCTGAATATGCGCCAAAGGCGATGGATCAA